>JALIZH010011221.1:0-45671 GCA_030522465.1 Rhipicephalus appendiculatus
TCGTGCAGCCAAGGCGCCGCGCTTGTTTCTTCCCCGCAGAAGCCTGGCGAGGCGCACCTCAAGAGTCGATCGGGCCATCGCCACATTGTTTTTTGGGCACCTTTGCTCATAAATGTGCGCAAATATTACACGTGCGTGGTGAAATGCAGGCGCATTGAAATATTACAGGGTTGAATTTTACTTGGCCAATTTCGGCCTACCGTACAAGAAAGTGCTGGCTGTGTAGCCATGGCAGCGTCGTGGGGTCGAAGTAATCAATGGAGTAGAAACCATAAATATTGGAGCACAACGCCAAGTTGTGGTGCCTGCCGGTTCCTGTTGATGTTTCGGGCTGCTCGTACGTGCAGGCTCCATTAGCAAGGCTACTACATTAGGGATGCTGCAGGGCTAGATCATATCTTGTTTTCGAGCGAAGAATCTTTCGATGTGAACTCATTTTCTCCGCATTGGTTTGGTACCAACACGAAGACACGGATTCGAATCGTCCCGTTCATTTTCCTAGAGAGCGCACATTCGACGTAGCTGTCCCTTTGATTACCGTAAAATGCAATGGTACTTCGCTCGCAACACTATCGTCACTGCTCTCTTGACATTACCAATACTACACTGCTGTGTTTTTTCGTTCTCCTGGAGCAACCCGATGCAGAATATCATGACTGCATCGAGGTTATCCGCCACTCGACCAATTCTGCTGTGTTCCGCTGCAGGGAAAAAATTATTTGGCCCAATAATGAAGAACCTCCCTTTTCCCATGAAGATAATCAATGCAGAAGAGTATTCAAATGAATACGAATGCGAGTTCAGCTTCAGCGTAGACTATGGTTTGACAAAGTGCGAAATTAGACAAAACGATGAATGGTATTTCTATCATCAGCCGAGGACAGTATTCTGGCTGACACAAGGTATAAACAAAACGAGCTGGAGTCATACATATATTTTAAAGCGCCTTTCAGACCCACGACACCGCGTTATTGTGTATGGAGAATCGCATGAAAAAGTTCTCAGTAACTTTCCGCAACCCCCCTGTCACCTCATAAGCGTAACTGCAGAAAATATCAACGGCCCTGATTGCGGATTCTGGAAATGCTGTGGCCGGAAGACCATTCCCGCTTTACAGGTATTCTTTGACAATGAAATTTCAAAAGCTGTGTTTCCAAAAGGCAAATGCATCACTCTTCTCGTACACCTGGGTGCCTCGGCCCTCACTTACGTTGAAACATCCTCTGAGGCATCGGCTTTAATCGAAGCCTACAGATCTCTGAATAATACCGTTCGAATTATTCCTCGCGGTAAAATTGGAGATTTTCTTTCTCGAAAAGTGGATATGGTGCTCCTCAATGTTGGAAACCAATATCTGGCCAGCCAACCGATATTCCCGTATGCGCAGTATTCGCCAGCGCCCCTTTGTTTCTTCACCAGGCGACACAACGCTGTGAAGTTGAGCATGATTGACTCGTGGAGCTCCCTGATGTGTTTCCTTGTAATTCTTATTAGCACGGGCTCCCTCGTGTTGCTCAGCTCTCTTGGCCGGTCACGAATCCTTTTCTCCGGTCAGCAGCATATTTCGAAAAGTCTTTTCATTCTTTTCCTATTGAGCGGATTTCTAGGAAGATGTCCTCTGAGTTTGGGAGCTGTTCAACGCAACCTTGCTGCCGTCTCGTGGATGCTTGCTATGATGGTATTGGGCATCTACTTTCAGTCCAGCATCACAGCCATTCGCAGCGTTCCATCCATTTCGGGGGATATATACCACCTGTCTGAACTGAACGCATTTATTCAGAGCCATGGCCTAAATAAATGCTCTAGTGCTTACTGGCTTGACTTCTGTGCGTGGCCTAGCTCATATGCTTCAAACACGAGTATCGAGTATGTCCTTCAGTACTCTATACGTGTCTGCGCAAGCCAGACGCTGTTTGCCAGAAACATTACCGAGTGTTATCGAAATACTCACGAAAGTACGCACGTAGCATTCTCATCCTGCACAGAAGAGCAAGTATTCTTGGCGTCGGAATGGGACCTCATCGCCGGACAACATTTGCTGCATCAGTTTCGTGTGGCGGCAGTGCACTTAGCACACCCTCTCAGGTGAGCGCTCACGTTATTTTTTCGAGCCCAGATCTAACAGCTATTTGGTTTCTTACATTGTGAATTTGTAGCGGGCAAGACATCTAAGAAAATACGAACAATTTAAGAACTCAGCGCCTAGGGCAACTTGGAACTCTGTTCAAACAGGGCTGTGCTTCAGACATCCCCACCCATTTTATATCTGCAGACAGGACCAAAGCTGTGCATATAGTGACTCACATCTTTCGTTCTCTGATGATTGAAATACAGCACCAACACTTTCTCGCGCTAATTTATCGTGGTCGTAGGCGAATATTCTGCCGCTGAAAAAAACAATGGTGCACAAGCGCATTCATTTTATCCCATGGACATGTGCCCACGCGTTTGGCGTAGGATGTGGCGCTGTGGCCCGTGTTGTCATTGTTTTGCCTGTATTATATACATATACCAGCCGTAGATCCTTACCTAACCCTGACCCGGGATAGTTTGCGCCCATGAGCACACGCCGACCTTTCACCAGCGCATCAGCGCGTTGGTCACGTGCTTAGTTCGACGTACAATGCTTGTCGCTGCATCGCCAGTCAGAACTTCACCAAAACGCCAGCCACGCACTGGAAAAAGCGCGCGCACTCGTCTCGTTTGACCATAAACCTGCGCCGGTCCAAGCTCGTGCTTTGTTGCGTTGTAAGTGCTAATACGCGCCGCTGTACATTTCAAGTAGCGACGGATTGGTCATCGGCAGCGACGATGCTAAACAAAACAGTTCAAGCAAATGAATAACCGGCGAACGTAGTCTTCAGACGGGACTTAACTGAGAACAATTACTGAGACTTCTTCGATAAGCTGAAGAATGTTAGGATGTCGGGGTGTAGACAAGCTCATTCAATGCTTGTTAGAATCACAAATTGGTCTTCGATCAACAGCAGGATGATGTGGATAAAAGAAAGAAGCAGCAAGGGCACACTGGATTGTCTGCACAAGGAGACGAGAGGAACAGAGGTGCGGATGGCTATCCAGGAGTGCCGCTGCAGAGGTTGTCTTAGGCAGCAGGAACACATGATCCGTTGCGAATGCAATACTTTTCCGCCATCCAGTGGCTCCGACAGCGTGTCTTGCTGCTCAACCAAGAACGTGAATACTCAGAGGATGCTATGGACATCACTGACACGGCTGCAGAACTGCCTTCACAGGAAAGCTACCTGGATATCCAGATCCCGATGTACCTGTTTGGCAAGGTGCACCTGCCTCTCAAAGAGTCGAACCAGTGTGCTGAAAGGCCTCTTAACCTGAATACAGACTTCTTTCAAATGGCAGAAATGGAACTATCCGCTGTGCCCGTGAAGTACGGAGAGAAGCTTCGGAAACTGTGGGATTAATTGGAAAAGTAGAATGCGTATGGGGTGATGGACGCCTTCGGAGGCTGCCCGTCGAATGCAGCACAAAAGTCGTCTGGTAATACTGACGGAAAATCACTGCGCGGCCGGATATATCGTCACTTTTTCTCGTTCTGTCTACTAGAAGAAGATGAGCTTCGTGCGATTCGTGCAAATGTTCCAGTACGTGGATTAGCGGCTGTTTGCAGGCGGCGCTGAGCGCTTACGCAGTATAGGAAGCACCACGGCGATCGTTGCTACCAAACACTGCACATACCACAAAAACAACGTTTTTTGGGGGAATTCACATTAGGATAAGAATGAAGGGCACTAAATCAGCTTGCGAGAGCACGATTTAACTGACGACGCCGATGGATTGCCGCGAACAGAGAAGGCGGCCATTTTGGTTGAGGTCCGTCAGCGCGAACAGGCTTTCATTAAACTTCTCGTGAGCGGTGCGCAAAGGCGGTCGGCCACGACGTTACGATGACAGGGCGACGCCATAGGTGGAGGGGTCCTTTGACTGCGAAAAGGGGCGGCTTTTTTGTTGACTACTGTGCGAGTACATGAGATTATCAGGCTAGAGCTTAACTAGCTCCGGCCGACCTCTCAGCTATTCAATAAATATTGTCTCTCTAGGCTTGGTTATCCCCCTCCGGTTCCGTCTGTTCTCCCCACTACGCATGCGTCCCGTGGGTTTGGCCCGAACATGTCATGTGACGAACTGTTTCCTGATTTCAGCCAAGTCACTAGCTGTTGCGTGATGTTACGTGGTTTTGGTCACGTGACTACTGTTACGCATATTGACGTGATTTTACTTACGTAACAAGCTGTTATGTGGCTTTGGCGGGAACGTGTCACGTCACTAGATGTTGCGTGGCTTTGGCGAGAACTTATCACGGTGCCCAGCTGTTACCTGATGTTGCGTGATCTCAGTCACGTGAATAGTTGTTACGTGATGTTGCAATTTTAATCACGTGATCTTAAGTGATTTTGGCCATGTGACTAGCGTTTATCTGCTTATGGCGGGGACATGTCACGTGAAAAGCTGTCACGTGATGTTATGTGGTTTTATTCACGTGTCTCGGTGCTACGTGATGTTACATAATTTTAGTTACGTGTGTAGTTCTGTGATGTTTCGTCTTTTCAATCATGTGACTACGCATTGTTTCGTGATTTTATTGAGGTGACTAGTTATAACGTAATGTTGCAAATTTACTCATGTCGCTAGATGTTACGAGGCGATGCGTTTTTTTAATCACGTGACTAGTTGTTACTTGATGTTCCGTAATTTCAGTCACGAGACTACTTCTTACGTGATTTTTCAATCGCTTAAATATTTGTTTTGTGATGTTACGTGATTTTAGTCAGGTGACTAGTTGTTACGTGATATTAAGTGATCTATCATCACGTGATATACTCGCCCACCAGAGTTATTGCATATCAAAGCCGGACAATTCGGCGGGCGTATTATAGGGAGCGAAGCAGACGATGAAGAGGAGAAAGCGAGCTCGCGCGACTTCATTTTTGTTCGCACTCCACGGCCGAACAAAAATCACAGCATATCCACGGGGTGAATGATGATGAGTGTGGGGCGAAGCTCCGGAGGGAATCATCGGTAAACCGTGAAACTCTTGCGTGAAATTCGCCCAGTACATCATATAAAGAGTGTTAAACACCGTCTATATATTAAAACCTTTAATGCAGGGAAACGTGGTGATGTCACGTATGGCACGGTAGTGGGGCCATATGTGACATCATCACATATGACCTACCTATGGTGGCTACCTCCTACTACGTACTACAGAGGAGGGACAGACCCACACCCTGAGGACATCGGCCCGTAAAATCCACGCATCTCCATGAAGTGAATCAGAACGAGCGGGCCGAAGCCCTGGGTATCGTATGGGTGAGTTAACTATACGTTATCCGAGCGTTTCCCCATATAATGTAAATTGAGTGACATAAACTGGCATAAAGTGACATAAAGTGACGTAAAGAGCTGACGACAAAGCTAGCTCTTAAGGCCCATAATGTCTACGCTGAAGTCGCCGACTTGTATAAAGGGTTTGTGCTTGTAGGTGTTTTATATTGTTTCGTGACTATTGTGATTGATGTTTGTCTATTGTAAACCTTTTTTTTTCATTTCACTTACACACGGATGTTTTGACTGCAGCAACGGTTTTATATACCTTGACAGCGGACTGTGAAAGCTGACCGCCAAGCTGGGTCCTAAGGTCCATAATGGGTACGTTGAAGTCGCCGACTAGTATAAAGGGTTTGTGTTTGTAGGTGTTGTAAGGAACCGAGACAGACACAGCACCCGTTCCTGGGCCAGCTGTTCTAATCTATCCTCGTCTTCCTCTTTCTCCCTCTTGCTGCCCACGCGCCAGAAGCCCGGTGTAGTTCTTCGTCATCACACTCGGCCATGACTGCGAGCGTGCAGAGCTGCCGACACAGTTCCTGGTGGGCGGTGCTGGCTGCATCGTGGTGGTCGGCCCTGGCCACGCTGCAATATGGTTTGGTGGTCTGCCAGAAGTGTCTGTGGTGGGCGACACTGGCTCCACCGCGATGGTCGGTCCTGCACACGTCGCGACTTGGATTTGAGAAGCCTCAGAGTACTCCGGAGGGCGAAATTGGCTATGTCGTTGCGGTCGAAGTTCTCGGCCACGCTTGGCATCCGGCATGGAAAGCTGCCGAAGTCGACTCTGGCGGCCGCCATTGGCTGTGCCACCGAAGTCGTAGGTCTTGCTGACGGCTGTCTTGCTGCACATAGGAGCAAGGCAGAAGAAACTGCAGACGACGTACGAAAACGAGGTGGTCGTCCGGATCACGACTGGTCACACTGAGCTGTTCTGGTAGTATGCTACGTATACCATACTCAGTGCCGGCCACACTTGGTGCCGGCATGCCAGACGACTTGTGCTGTGACAGCTCCGCCATCAGGCCAGTACACCACGGGTAACGGCAAGCAGCAGGTCTTGAGTTATTTCCGCGTGAATTCAAGGCGAGGAGGTCATGCCAACAGGGGTCAGAAGGTGTGTGATATGATAAAAGATACTTGGGCTGCATGGCCAGTTCCTTGGCTAACAATGACTTCAGCCATACTCGTCGTCATGGTTTCGTCGACCTCACCAAAGTCGGAAGCGATGTCGTCGGGAGGAGGTGCAGGTGGTATGGGAAGGCCGTCTGTGAGGATAATGACCTTCTTTTATTTGAGCTTCATTGACCGACACTTCGTTCAGCATTGGAATGACCGCCTTCTTGTGTCTCTCATGCCTGCGCTGAGAACCGAAGATGTTGCATCAACGGCTCAGGAAGCCTCTCATTCCTAATGTCTGTCGGTAAGTCAGCGTCCCGGCTTAGCGCATCAAGTGCGAGCGGAGCCGTCGCCTCTGTGTGCTGTAACAATGCTGAACTTGGAGGTGACATTTGCGAGTTCGACGGATGAAAACTGTTGTTGGCCGCTGACAGTGGTGTAGCGTTCATCCAGTTATCGAAATCCCGTTGGCTGACCTGTTTCCTGGAACGACAATGGGACAGGAACAGGTCCGCTTCCTGTCTCCAAGCGAAGACGTCCTCGAGGGCAGAGTCACAGATTTCTGCAGATGCAAGGAGGTCTCGGCTTCTGGTAGCAACGGTCTCGTGTCCGCCACATATGCAGAGTACGAGACACGAAGTGGTGAGCACGACCTCAGTCCGGTGCTTACACTCGGACAAGCTACAAAGTTGTCTGCCGGTGAGCGGTAGCGTGCAGTTGCTGCCTCGAGATGGAGCCCCTCCTGAGCTCCGTCCTCGTTGGAGGTCGAGTTGGACTCTCTGGAGGTACAGGGAAACCCGGCCGAAAGCGGCAATCAGGGCAGCACTCCATTCTGCCCAGGACTGCTGTCTCACGCCTTCGTACCTGTGCCACGCCGCGGCACCGTCCCGAAGGGCGCTCTACGGCCATGGACCATTTCTGCAGCTCCGTCCAGGCCTCGCGGGCTGCTAGATCGTTGACGGTCGCCACCCAACTGTCGGCGTCGTTCTGGGAACCCATGGAATTCCTGTTAGTTCGCAGACAGCCGTTGATGGTGGGACGGCAGATGAAAATGCGGAGATATTCAACACGAAGCAGCCCAGCTGGCATGAGAGCTGCATGAGAGTAGACCGCAGCTCCCTTGGTTGCTCGGGTGCGCTGGCCTCGAGGTTGTATGAGGCGGCTACCTCCAGCATGGCGTCGATGGCGCACAATTCCGGCACGATAGCAGGAAACAGCGCCGAGCTCGACGCTTTCAAGGCGGTGACCGTGACACAGAGGCGCTTGATGGTATGGGAAAGCGCGGCGGCGTTTTCAGGCGATCCGCACGCTGTCTTGTCGGCGTTGGGGTACGCCAAGGAAAGCCTGAACGGCGTCCCTTGGATTCTCACCCGTTAGAAGAGTATCGGGCACGGGGATCCGTGTAACGCGAAGCGTACGCGACGTTCTCGAACGGCAGGAGCCCATGCGCCTTCTCGGACGAAGGTGGTAGCCAGGTTCCTCTCAGGTCGTACCCTGAAATCACCGGAAGAGGCATTGACGCCGTCCGCGGGTGATTGAACGGGTAGATGCAGCAGCGGTCGAGTCGTGGTGTCCATGATCGAGGAAGCGTGGACGGCGTTCCTGCATGGAGAGACCCGCGCTGCCGACGACCCGCGAGGACAGGTACAGGTGGCTTCAGCTGTAAGGTTCAGATGTCGGGCTGCGCCATTGTAAGGAACAGAGACAGACACAGCAGCCGTTCCTGGGCCAGCTTGCTTGCTTGCTTGAGCCTTGTTTTTGGCACTTACCCACTTCGGGGGATTGGCCATGAACCGGCGGTTACTATAGTGATATAGATTAGTTCTAATCTATCCTCGTCTTCCTCTTTCTCCCGTCTTGCTGCCCACGCGCCAGAAGCCCGGTGCCGTTCTTCGTCATCACAGTGTTTTATATTCTTCCGTCACAATTATGATTGATATTAGTGTATTGTTAAACATTTTTTTTGTCATATGCTTCGACTGCTGGGTGCATAACTGTCCGGTGTTTTTACGGTGTTGTGATCTTTTATTTGATCTGGTTGAGAGCCTTTTATTTTGTTCTTGTTAACCTTTTGTTAAACCACGCATCTCCCCGTGACAACGGAAACCGTGGACGTGGTCGGACAAGCCTCGCCCCTAAGGCGCTGCGCCCGTAAAATTTTTTACAGCTCGGCTGTTATTACAGAAAAAAAGTGAATACACATAAACGCACAGGTGCGTCGTATTCTTTCAACGAGCTCAGTTCACTGCACAAACTTCAGCAGCGGCTTCGTTGCTTTCTGGCTGGATATTCGGACGTTCCGGCTCACCAAAATTGATTCCATCCCAAACTAGCTGGCCATTGAGACGTTGTTGACAGCTGATGTCTACAGGAGCTACAGCAAAGACAATGAGAAAGGATGTGAGCAATGGTTTCCTCGCTGCCGCGGTGATCAGAGGCAGCACTGTCTGCCATTCCATTTCGGTGAGCGCAGCTGTGTGTGAATGACACTACAAGCCATAGGCGGCGTATATCAAGGTGTTGAGAAAGGGTGTTGAGGATGTGGAGGAGTGATGTGTGGGTGACGAGGAGGGAGGGTATAGCAAAGTACAGCAGAGACGAGTTGGAGAGGGAGGTCAGTTTGAGGTTTGGAGACATACCGGTTTTCAAGTAGAGAGGAGGTTCCTTCAGTTCTAAACCGGGCTCATCTTCGCATTCGTCACGTTGCGTTTCATGACGGACGCTTCCCCTCAGCTCCGCTGTCTATATGCATTTACGTCGTTAAGTGAGGTAAAGACAGCGAGATTTTTACTTATCCGTTCAACCATTTTTCGCACGCCGCCACCGTTTCCTATTTTACGACCATCAACACCATTGACTGGCGAATGAACCGCGCTTGTTTATTTCCTTTATTTTTTGCCATCCATAAGCCTGGTGAGACGCACTTCTAAGCCATTGGAGCCATCGCGGCCTCGCTTCGGGGGCACCTAAGCGCAGAAGCATACGCAGATTCCACCCTAACGTGGTGAAATATAGGCTAGCTGAAAGTGTAACGGAGCTGCCTAGAATTCCTCGAAGGAGCACGTAATTCATGCAATGACCTGTGCCTGTTCATCGTGTTCGTCATACACTAATATCCTCCCATGCAAGTTCGGGTATGCATCAAGTTATGTAGACGACCATGAGAGATCCCAGACGTAGGCGGTTGGATAGATAAACAAATTGGTAAGTAAAAAGCACCAAAAGGCCCTTGGTTTTCTAAGAAATGCTTCCCATTTAAAAATAATCTATGCTACTACACAACACTGAGTTGAACTTGTACCTAGCGGTATCCTTGCTTTCTGCCCTTAGGTATATTGCTGTTATCGAACTTCTACCACAAATAAGTTGGCAGGGTTCTGCATGAGCGATTTGCATAGTTTTTCCGCAATAAATTTATTCCAAGACATTTCACTATAGCACAAAAAAGCGGTTCATACGAGTATAAACCCAAAAATGATACAAATCTATCAGCCGTTCATGTTTACCGCTGCTCATACGGGTAGACTCCTTCAGTGCAGCTATTAAAATAATGTAACCTAGAAGGCTGTGACCTACAATTGTTTTCGCGCAAAGTGTTTCTCGCAGAAAGCTCCATGACTCCCCAATGGTGCGATAGCAATGCAAAGATGCGGATGGGAATAGCCTGCTTAATTTCTTAGCGAGCGCACATTCAACGTAGTTGTCTGTATTAGTGTTGCAATACGCAAATTTACTTTGCTATCAATGCGTTCGCGTCAGCCCTCTTCTTAACATGGTCATTGCTAAGTTGCTCTGACGTGTCGTTTCACTGCAACGCCATGCTGAATGTCATGCCTGAATATAGGTCGCCCCCCGTTCGACCTATTCTACTGTATTCCGCTCCAGACAAAAATCACTTTCACCCAAGAATGAAGGCGCTACCCGTTCCCATCAAGTTCATCAAAACGGAAGATATTTCAAATGTCCTTGAATGCGAGTTCACATTGCGCGCTGCCTACGGTTCAAAAAATTGCAACATTGCAAAGGTCGATACATGGCATTTTTATTATCAACAGAAGACAGTGTTCTGGCTGACACGAAATATTGACGAAAGCAGCCAGAGTTCCGAATACATTTTGGCGCGGCTTTCAGATCCGCGATACCAGCTCATTGCATACGCGGAATCTCATCAGCACGTTCTCAGCCAACTTTCCAAAACCACCTTGTAACCTCGTAAGCGTAGCTCCTCACGACGTTAACGTCCCTGCAGGTGGCTTCTAGAAGTGCAGTGGTCGGAAGTCGATTTTCCCCTTTAACAGATATTCCTTGGCAAAGGAATTTAGGAAGCTGCGTTTCCGAAAGGAAAAGACATCACAGTTCTGGTAGATTTGAGTTCCTTGGTACTCAGTTGCGTTGAAACATTGTCTGAAGGCATTGGCTTTAACTGAAGCCTACAGATCTCTGAACAACAGCGTTCGAATTATTCATCACGGGGAAGTTGAAGATTTTCGAAAAGTGGGCATCATTCTTCTCAATATTGGGGATCGTCTTCCGCGTCAAGTACCAATATTCGCACATGCGCAGTATTGTCCTGCGCCGCTTTGTTTCTTCACTAGGCAACACGAAGCTATCGGATTAAGCATTGAGTCATGCAGTTGCGTGTTATGGCTTCTGATAATCCATATATGTACGGGCTCCCTCGTCTTATGTTCTCTTGGCCGGTCGCGACTTCTCCCCAACGGGCACGATAACTTCTCGAAGTCCCTTATCAATCTTTAAGATGCGAAGCAGCTTAGAGCGGAGTTCAATCCGGTGGTGGTGTGCGTCCTGACCACCCTTACTGCGCATGCGCCTACCCTCTCTCCCACTCTCCTCCTTTACGCAGCTTTTCGGTCGCCTCAGCCTCCTCCCATGCGTTGCAGCAGCGCACTCTCCCCCTTTACGCGGGCGTTTACGCAGGCGTTCGGCCGCCATCTCTCCTCTCCTGCCCCCGCGCTGCAGCCTGTGAACCCACTCCCTCCTCTCCATCCCCGATTTCATATAAGCGCGTGCGCTCGGTCGAGGAAGTCTCGCTTGAATCGTGCGGTCGCTCCGTCGGTTCCCGGTCGCTGCAGTTGTCTCGAAAGCGTCGCTACCCTCGCCGCAGACTCGCGTTGTCTCTCTGTAGCGGTAGCGGTAGTTTGACGCCGACGCTTGGCTTCGACGGCCGAGTGAAATTAAACGGAAACTTGTTGTGCACCCCCAATGCTGTTTCGCATCCCCTCATGGCTCCCTTTAGTGGGAGATGGTGTGATTTTTCTTTTGAGTGGCTTATTAGGCAAATGCACTAAGAGTGTGGGAACAAACTATTTAATGCAGCGCAACTTTGCTTCAATCTCGTCGATGCTTGCAATGCTGGTGTTGGGCAACTATGTTCAGTCTAGCATCACTGCCATTCTCAGTGCCCCTTTCTTTGCGGGGAATATATATCACCTGGATGACATCAAGTCATATGTTCAGAGCTATGGTGTACCGATGGCCGTGCAGTCGGCAGGCGTCAGTGTAGAAGACGGTTGGGTTATTACCGTATAGCTTTTGTAGTGTTCTAGCTCTGGCTTGCCGTCTGCCAGGGTGGTACTTAGCGCTCATATTCTTGGGGATGGGGGATGCCATGATTTGGGCCCTAATGTTGGTAGGCAATAAGTATGTCTCTTCTCCGGCGTGTTGAGGTCTTAAGGGGTAGCCAACCTGCTAGATTAAAGCTCTGCCTTGCTGCGTAGAATTTAATCTTTCCTTTTGGGATATCAGCACAGAGGACGCGAGTTCTTCGTAGGTATTATAGAGTCCTAGCGCCTAAAATTTTTCGGTACTGGCATTGGTGGGCAGTCCAATCGCAACTTTGTACGCTATTCTTATGATCGCATCAATTTTTGCGGTGTCAGTATTGGTTAATTTTGGAAGGATAGACTGTAGGTTATTCTGCTTATGACAAAAGCCTGAACAAGTCGCAGAGTTTCCTTTTCTCTGAAGCTTTCTCTGTTCCACGGGACCCTATGTATCATGCGCGCTACATTTGTCGTCGTTTTTCTTAGTGTTCCAATAGTGTAATGTACTCTGTCGTTCTTTTGGATCGACAGGCCGAGGATTCTTAGCTTTTGAACCTCTCTGATAGGTCGGCCATGAATTTTGAGGTGTATTTGGGGGCGTTCTGCGTTTCTAGAATATTTGGTTTTTAACCTGATGAATTCTGATTTTTCTGGTGCGCATCGCATGCCTGCATTTATGGAAAATCCTTCGACCTTGTCGATTGCGCTCTGAAGGATATCTTGTTTTTCGGCAATGGAGCCTTTGGAAGCCCATAACGTTATGAAACCAAGAGGAGGCAGCGAGCCGAGCAGACGGAGGAAGAATGAGCCGCGCGCCTCGAGAAGCGTAACCGTACAGAGAACCAAGCTAAAGAATAGACAGATTTAGTTGGGCGTCCGCAGCAGCTCTGCGGACTCAGCCTGCCAGCCATTACCTATGGCAGGCTGCGTAGCAAAGCTGTTGCAGACGCTCAACTAAATATGTCCAATAAAATTAACCATAGCTCTCGCTACGCACACCCAGACATAACTGAGTTAAGCCACAGGCAATATTTTGAATGCCGCAGCACTGATGAATGCACAAAACATACAAAACGAGTCTGCTCAGGAGTATACAGAGGTAAGAAATAAACTTTCGCGTAACCACAAGCGTCGTGTGTGCATTGTGCAATGGAAAACTTGCAGCACCCACAGGTGGCGCAACAATCTACTACGACAGCACGGCGCCAGTGCCTCAACCGGCCACATCAGTTTTCACCGGTGTACTACGAATTGTCGCCTTCCCGTCTTCTACTCCCAGATTGTACGTAAGCGCACGTGCGTGATGGAGACAGGGGTGATAAAATGGGTAGGCCTTCGGACATTTATCACTACGGGGATTTCCGGTGCCTTCAACGTAGAGAAATGACAAATTATACCGAAGCAATCAGGTTTTCGACGTCACAGAATCTACCGACGTGCGAAAGAATTCTTTGAAAAGGCGATGCATGCAGCAGGCCAGCGTAAACCTGGAAGAATGCGCATTCCCCTGTGAGGCTCTTAAGAAATCTTTTTAATTATTTTGCGTACTTACTGCAGGGTAAGCGTTGAAATTTGTGACCGACATGTGCTGTAGCGTGATGTTAAAAGTCCCTGCCAACCCATTGCGATAGGCGCTTGTGAAACGTCCAACCGCTGAACCGTATTGGAAATAGCGATGCCGACGCAGTTGAGCGACGTCTTCTGTGGTGTAGTTCATCTTCTTTTGTAGACGTTGCTCAGGCTGCATAAATGCTTGTGCAATTATGTCACGTGCCAGCTTTGCTAATGATATCTTAGCCCGCACGTGTAGCACTGGAATGGCATGGCTTCGCTTCGCTTCCCTGTGCAATACTCTCAAGCGGCAAAGGCAGTACAGGTGGAGTGAATGTTAATATTCGCGTGGTTCTCCATGCATTGTTCCGCGCATCCAGGGCCTTGTTCCTTACTGTTTTTGTTTACGAGCTGCACAGTGTTCGAACTGCGCGCCTCGTGCAACTGCGGTACGTCGGCGGAAAAACAGCAGGGGTGTACAAGAGAGAAGCCGAATCCGTCGGCGGCTTTCCACCAACGAAATGCAGATTGCGGGATCTAAAGTAAGCAAGAGATTTTAAAAGGAACAACGACAAGAAGTGTGCAGTTTCAGACATCCCTCATGGAAACTTTGCATCTGCGCATGACCATGGGCGAAAGACATGAAGAACCATCCTCTAAGATGCTTCAGTGATGACCCAACTGGCAGAAGAAACGCTTGAACCATGTGTGGTGTCACTTCTAAATTCGTAAGAAGACCGTAGCGCAGTGCTAAAGAGATGATTCTCAGCTTGCACATTATACCATTTGCTTAGACTGTAGATTAGGACGAAACTGGCCAATTCTGTGAAGTGTTAATGGGCGATATTCAACGGGAAAGAAAACAAACAATGATGCCGATGAAAGAGACGTAAATATTGCTGCCGCCAGGCGTGTGCTCAAACTTTAAGGTACGGCTAAAGTCAGTTGTATTTCTTATGAGATACTCACGTGCGGCTTCACATAACCTCACACACTGACGACCACCCCGAAAAGCGTTAGTACCGAGTTCCCGTACCAGGACGAATTTTTCGTGAACTGAAAGCCTTCTTTTCGGAGAAATGCGTATCGATTTGCTTGTGTTTACGTGATGCAAGCGAGTGGTTGTCGATTATCACTTTCATAAACGGCCAAAATGCAGGGGCCGAATTCACAAAGCTCACTTACGATCAAATTTTCGCGCAAGAGAAATTTTGTCGCGTAAGTCGATTCACGAAGCCAAAAAAACCTCGTAAGAGGCCATGGTTATCACATCGGCCGCTGCGATAAAGCGCGCTGCGAGCGTGCAGGAACATGCCAGTGATGGTGATGCACTTGCTATATTTGCTGACGTCACCGAAAAAGGCTCGTAAGTGGATTCACGAAGCAAAAAAGTTCCGCAGAAATAGCGTGGCTACGAGGAAATGCTAAGAGTGGTCCGGACCACTCTTATGAACAATATGGCTGTTTACAGGGCTGGGCAAAGATACTTTGAAATTGTATCGCGATACGATACACGATACTTGGGCATGAAGTATTTGAGATACAGATACAAAATACTGCCGGAATAATTGTATCCGATACGATACATCCCAATTGTATCTTAAGATACTTCGATACATTTGCAAATTTGTTAGTATAGATCGATATAATGAAGCAGCAAACGTCTATGTACCAAAATGTCTGCTTGAAAATTTCTTAACTGCGAACACCTTTGTTTAATTTCAGTAAAATATCTGTTAGTATCCCAAATGTTCTATCTTTATTTATGAAAGTCTTTTAGTTTTATTCCGAAACAACTTATTAGGATCGGTTTGGCTGCTTAACATGACGGATCTTTGTGCGATGTGCCGTCACTGGTGTTTGCGCATTACTCTTCCACGGCCGCTGACTCTTGCAATTGATGGGTGCCACTGCTCTAGTTGCTGACCAGCTGGCGAGTTACTCACACGATGGTGCAAATTCCGCTGTGCTGACTTATCTTGTCCGTAAACGTACCACCGTTTTAACAATACCGGATACGACCGATCCTATTTTTATGGCTTCGTACATCTGCGTGATGATTTTTTTTCTGGCTTTTAAAGAAGGCCCGCGAAATTAAATAAAGCCACGTTTCTGCGCTCATGCGCTACTGTACTGCAGTGCTCCTAAACGTGCTTCGTGCGAAACAAACGGAGCGCGGACCATCAGCTTGCCGCTTCTCAGGGACGATGGCGTTTCCTTGCCATGTGCAGCCGTCAGAAATGCTGACGCACTTGGAAGCCGGTGCCTGAAGTCGCGGCAACTCATTTCGCAGTGGGGTCTACGCGCTGGTTCTGTCGCTCGAAGCACGCTTGAGAACGCTGCAGTACGGTAGCGCACGAACACACAGACCTGGTCATATTTCGCGGGCTTTCTTTAAACGCCCAAAAAAAAAAAATCCCCACGCATTATATACACTGCCAGAAAAAGAAAGATTAGGTAGTTTTGGAATGCCCTATACAACGTAACGAAATGCTCTCAGCCCTAGTGAATAATAAAAATTTTATATAATTACTCTTAATTAATGCCACAAGACAAGATGCCACATGACGTCAAACGAAATGTCATTGTTTTCGTTCAGTTTAAGTCAATGCTTAGTTTTTAATATTTGGTTCTAGTTACGTGAAACCCCCTGTATAAATACGATACAGGCGGCCCCTCTAGAAGATATGACAATGGAGTTTGATGCCTCTTCAACTTAGATGTTAAGGGGAGACAATAGAAAACTCAGTATGGTATGGTATGGAAAAACTTTATGTCCATCGGGGCGTGAACTCAGTGCCTAGGTAAAATTGCACGAAACGACTTGTGGGGACGCTGATAAGAAAAATGAAGTACTTGGTGTTATGATTCTAGAATCCCCTTATATTTAAGGCATTTTTGCTGATATTTTCCATTGTAATATTGCAAACTCATTTGTCCTACTTTACAAAGTCGTAAGCAGAATTTTTGTTACTGTAGCCTCTAGGTACGCGCAGATTACTTTACATTTGCCTTTAATATCGCCTTCGCATAACAGCAAATTCAAATGGAATGTACATATATGTGTACACAGTATAAATCACGCAGAAAATTAAAAAATAATAAATAAAGCAGAGGGCGTTTTAGCAACAGGTTACAAAATACCTATTGCACTAAACATACGGGCAAAGCCTATCTATGCACACGGAGGACAGCAGAGAAAGCACTTGTGCTAACAATCAAATTATGACTCAAAGACCCCTTTAATAATGTAGAAAGAAGAAAAAAGATATAATACGCCAAGACATGTTCTTTTGGGTAAATGCTAGTTCTATTTCATCTAGCATCGGCACTTTTTTATTTATATGCGAAAAATGCTAGGCTCTTATTAGCGCATTATTCAGTGCTATCCTATATAAGTGCATCAACGATATCTTTCAAATCGCAGGTGTGTGAAAGCCGTGAGGCATAAATTAACCCCATTATTGTAGTCTTCGGACTTCGAAGCACGACGCGAGAGATAGTTCGATAGCGACAATACAGTGGCATCAGAATTCACGCGAAACATGCCGCACACATTAGAGTATGCAGAAAACTACAGTTGGAAGTGTCATGGCACCGACACAACTATAAAGAAAGAAAAGACCGAGAAAATGAAAGGTTGTATGCACGCAGACTTCACGCACTTTTTTTTTTTAGATGGCGCGAGCGCCAACACGTGACTCTGCTCCACCAATAGCGATGCGCACACTTCAACACCTGCCTTCGCTGAAGGACTCTGGCGGAAAGATAAAAGAATCTCGCTGTATTCAGGTGCCTTAGTGGCAGCAGTATCAGGTTCACAAGCGGAGTTCAGTCAACGTTTATTGTTTCGCTCGCGGGTGCTGCTATGGAAGTATCTTGTATCTTAAGATACACGATACATTATTAAATGTATCGGAAATACAGATACAGATACTCGTCTTGCGATACGTATCGCGATACAGATACAAGATACCCAAAGAGTATCTAAGATAGTATCTAAGATACATGTATCTTCGATACTGCCCAGCCCTGGCTGTTTAGAACATGCAACGTCGGTGGGGTATTTGGGCACCGTGGCTGATTTTCAGCTAGTTCGCGGCCTTGTAAGGCTGCGCGATGATTGCTGGTATATTTTATTTTATTTTGGCGCTTTGAGTTTCGTGCGTTGTTTGCTTTGTACGCAGTGGACAGTATTGACACTCGCACTCGTCCAATAAGCTTGGTGTCGCAGTAATTGAGGAAGCTTATTGGTTGTCCGGAGCGAAAAATTATGCAAGCAAAGACTCGTGGTTGGATTAAAACCAAAGTACTGCGTGAATGGTCGGTGAAGTCGAAAGCGGCGCGCTATTTGGTCAACATTTTTTGTTATGCTGTTGTGCTGCGTCCCACTTCCTCCAATGAGAGGTCCAACGTATGATGATGTACGCAGCATTGGTGGAAAGTACCACCAAAGAGGTTCAGAGGACGACATCAGCTGCTCGCTATTGGAAATAAAAATGAACGGAAGATTTCAGTTAGCTGTTATCAAGGCCTATTACGTGGTTCCACAACTTCTCTAGTTGGATTGGCTTTAACTACCCAATAGGCACGTTGTCTGAAATGCAGCTGTCGCTATGCACGTTGCACCAATCCAGGGCGGGCTCGTACATTGCAAATCACAGCATTTTAGCCATTTTTACGATTCTGTATGAAATCACAAACAAATCTAGCTTTTCGACCTTCACTGTTGAGAAACCGAAATGGAACGCGTTCGTATGGCAAGCAGTCAGAAAGAAATGGCTCCAGTATTTTGAAATGACACCGAAAACGTGTGCGAAAGCTCGCGATTCTCGAGTATATATAAGTAAACTATATTACCGAATTCATGCCTCTTTGACTTTGAGCTGCCATTTAACCTGGCGTGAGCAAATAAATTAACGCTGTTTTCATCCGCTGATATGTATTTTGCTCTAAGAAGCGACAGATTGGCCCGGAAATCAAAGTGTAGCCACGGCGAAATCCCCGCTGCAAGCGCCCATTGTAGCAGACGACAAATGCTAGCAGACGACGGCTTGGGCGAGAGGCGCATTGTGATTGGTTGGGAAGCAGTATTCTCTACATCAGGCCATCTTATGACGTTGCCAAAACACTTCTTTCATCGCGCGGCCCTGTCGTATTCGTTATATCTTCCCCCCTCGCACATAAGAGCAATTTTTATCTCGCCATCAAAAACGCGCAAGAGCTTTCTACGAGTTTTCTCAGCGCTTGCTCCTGCTGCGTAGTTCGCCAAAACAACATGGCGTCGTAAACAGTGTATGCGTGTGGGTGCCAATTTTCACAAACGCTTCTCGCTTGACTTCCTTCAGCGTTCGACTGGATGTGTTTCGACTGGACGGTGCGTGTAAGCCGTGTGAAAACCAACGGCAGTGTCTCTCGGTGTACGGTGTGGCGTAGCGAAGCTTGTGCCTCGGTGTGTTTATGAAGCGGTGATGGGCACCTCTGTATCGACGGCAACTAGCACTCGAGGAGCCTGCAATGTGTGTTTAAGTTTCGGTGACAGTTCGTTTGCTTCGCTTTCCAGTTTCTCAGTTGGGTGCAGTGCGGCATTTCGAATTGACAGCGCTTTGGCACGTTACTTGAGTGATCCCGAGTGCGTACGGTAACGTATGAATTACGTGCTGTATTCGGTTATTGCTTGGCCGCTGGTTAGCCCGTGCGCTACTATTTTCTCGTGAGCAGTCCAGGAAAAGGCAGTGTTTGAAAGTGAAACAATGTGTGTTGTGAACATTGGTGCTGTGTTGACATTTCCAAGACTCGTGAAGAGGCTGTGCTCGTGTGACAGAACATTAAGAGACAGCGTTGATGACTGTGTTTTGCCCTGTGAAGTTGCGATGGTGCTTTACGAGTGCTTTAAGGACTTGGCTCTGGGCTTCGCGTATTATTTTTTAACTCGTTATTTCGGCTATTTGTGCTCATCGTAGTCCGAACGTCGTAATGTGTCGAATCGAAGTCGCGAGCCGATACATTCTCTTGTAAGTGAGGCTGCTTTGGCAGCACGCCTTGACTGTTCCTCGGTGAAAATTTTGAGTTCTAGCTGGCAGCAAGAGCCCGTGAACGTCAGTCACGCTTGCCTCCCGAAAGAACACACTTTTCACCGGTGCCTCGCCTTGGGTGAAGTCGTAGACCAGCGCCTGCTGACTACAGGTATTCGAGTCCATCAGACACGTCGTTATGCATGGCACTGGAGCCTTGACTACCGCTGCTCATGGCGAGGTCTCACGCTTTACCAGTGGACGGACACGTCTTGCTAGCCTTGCATTTCAAACGTCAACGGCAGCTTCCAGTCCACTTGCCTGTTTGCCGCAGAGCGCATTCCATTCCTGATGACACTGACGGCTGATAATCGTTCTGCCACCGGTGAGTTCAACTTGAGCAGCTAATTTCGTTGCTATTCGCGTAGTACTATAACGTGTGTAAGCTTTTTTTTAGCCCAGCAGATGTAATGTTACCCCATATTGAGCTCCAGTATAAAAAATGTGCTACTATCACATTCTAAATATATATATATATATATATATATATATATATATGTATATATACGTAGATTATGAAGAGTGTGGCTTCGGTTGCCGTAGAACAAAATAGGAAAAATATATATACGCCTCTAAAAAACTGTTTATTGGTGACGTTTCGATCGGAGACCAATCTTCATCAAGACAAAATTTACCAGGCGCCGATGCGCTTTTATATCATCGCCGTGCCGAGAGAAAGAAAGGGGAGAAAAAAAAAGAGAGAGAGTTGTTGGTGCTTCAGCACCAACAACTCGGAATGCAGAGACGGCCGCACCAACGGCCGGGGGAAAGGAAACCATCTCAACGGCCCCGAGACAGAGAACCAAGGCATTCAAGATCAAGGTCTCTGCCACCCTCCACTGGACGACGGTCAACTCAACCCGAGCACGGCACGTCCACTTCAGCAGGCCCGCCACCGACCACAAAGGACTGCGAGCCATCGGACTCCCCTCCAGCACACAGGGAACAAGCATCTGCCCCCCTCCTCAAAAAGGTACGATCTCCGGAAATACTGTGGCTCTACTAGGCTGTGACAATCCGATCGCTCTAACCCATTGACCAACTCCCCCACAGACGAGGCGCGCGCTATACCCCAGACACCCCATTTCCTTAGGTTAAGAAAAATTGTTGATAAACGTCTACGCCATGACTTGCATGTGCGAAGCCTCAAAATTTATTTACGATATGGTATCGCCCCTCAGGGCATTCGACTATCATTTAAGTCGTCAATGCATGATTTTGACGAAGAGGAAACCCAACAATGCAATCAAATTCTGAAATCTGCTTCACTAAAACTAACCGAACTCGTTGTGGCGCGCTGTGAAAGGGTGCTCGCGTCTCTAAGGGCGGCGGAACGTCAAGCTAGATCTAATACTTCCCTATCCACTATAGAATTTGCTGAACTAGAACGTTTTGAGAAAAAGAGGACAGAGGAAATCCTAAAAATTAAGGAGAAAAAAAATGGCAAGGGATAAACTTCCGTACTCCTGCGAGCTCTACATCGGCAATCCAGAAGGCCCTCAACCAGTGGTTGTGCCACAACTTGGTAGCACGCATAAAACCTTTAACGACCAGCCGAGAGGCACTACTAACACACAAAACAACATAGAAGAAAACATAATTAACCTCTCCAACCTTCAACTTAGTAGTCATGAAAGAGCAGTAATCTCCCGCGGGCTCACATTTTGCCCCACTACTGACCGATACAATCAGTTCTCCTTATTACAAGACCTCGATAACTTCGCACGGAATCTTCGCCTAGAGGAATACTTTTTCGACAAACCCCAGAGGGAAACCGCTACAATAATACCTTCTAGTTCAAGGCAACAGTGGACACCAAGCTCTCAGCGGGAGAGGCATCTAGATACCTACATCGAAGCCGTCCAAAAAGACATACTGCGGGAATATAACACACACAGACCTGCAGTAGCCAAAAACCTCTCAAGAAAGGAGTATGAAGCACTTAAGACACTCAGTGATCGAACAGATATCGTCATAAAACCAGCGGATAAAGGGGGGAGGGATTGTAATATTAAATAAATCCGACTATATCCAAGAGGGCACCCGCCAATTAACTAACACCTCTTTCTACAAACCACTTGATAAAGATCCAACACTAGAACATCAAACAATAATAACCACCGCACTCCATGATCTGGTAGAGCTCGGAGAGTTAGATCCCAAACTTTCTAGGGCGCTTACTCTAGCACGTGCCACACCAGGACGGTTTTATATGCTTCCGAAAATACACAAAGAAGGAAACCCCGGCCGACCAATAATTTCAGGAAGAGGTACCCTCACCGAACCAATATCGAGTTACATAGACTCCTTAATTAAGAACATACCGCCTACACACCCCTCCTACCTACGTGATACCAGCCACTTCATTAGGACGATCAAAGATGTAAAAATCCCTGATGGTGCCTTCCTTGTAACTCTTTATGTAACTTCCCTGTACACCAATATTCCGCATAGTGACGGCATCAAAACATTAGTAGAGTCTTACAGTGCGCATAAATGTGATGACTCACCAAACCCAACAGTCATTGAAACCCTTGCTAAGCTGGTACTTCAACTCAACAGCTTTGAGTTTCATAACCAATACTATTTACAAATTAATGGCACTGCTATGGGGACTCGTATGGCACCTAACTACGCAAACATCTTTATGAATGATCTTGAAACTAAGTTTCTATCAACCCAGAAAATTAAGCCACTTCTTTACAGACGCTTCTTAGATATTTTTATTATTTGGACGGATACACAAGAGAGCTTAATTAATTTTATAGAATCTTTCAACAAAGTTCATCCAGACATAACATTCACCCATGCATACTCAACAACTCAGATAAATTTCCTAGACGTCCACGTAAAGGTAAAAGACGGGTCATTAACTACTAACGTTTACAAAAAGCCTACAGACAGGCAGCAATACCTTCATTTCGATAGCTGCCACCCTCGTCACTGCAAGACGTCCATCCCGTACTCGCAGGCCCACCGATTCAAAAGAAGTTGCTCCCGCCCCGAAGACTTTGAGGCCAACGCAGAGAACTTGCGCAACGTACTTGCAAAGCAACATTATCCTCCTTCTATAGTCGACGACGCCATACATAAAGCGGCAAACCTAGATCGCCAGCAGCTACTTTACCAGCAGAAAGAATTAAAACAAGAGGGACGGAAAAACTTGGTTCTAACATTTGGGAGCAACCCCCCCCAACGTAAACAAAATTCTAAAGAAACACTTTAACATCTTACAACAGAGTGAACGGCTATCAAAAATTTTCCCTTCCCCTCCGCGAGTTGTATATAGACGCCCCAAAAACATTAAAGATTATCTTGTTCGTTCAAAAACCGATAAGACACCTGTAACTGGATGTCAGCCATGCGGCAAGGCCCGCTGCAAGGTGTGCAAACACATACAGGTAACCAACATTGCTCAAAGCACACATTCCAATTTCAAATACTCCATTCACTCAAACCTCAACTGCGACAGCTCTAATGTAGTATACCTTCTCGAGTGTGGGATATGCAGTATTCAATACATAGGTCAGACTGACACGGCCTTCCGCACCCGCTTCAATAACCATCGTTCACATGTTCATTCGCTTCCGGATCTGCCTCTGTCTCGGCATATGAACTCCGAAAACCACCCGTTTGATTCCATCAAGGTCACACTCTTACAAAGCGGTTTCTCCAGTACAAGGGAGCGTGAACAGCGCGAATCATACATGATTTATAAATTTGATACATTGAAGGCTGGTCTAAATATCACTCCTGGTACACTGTCTTCAATCCGCGCTCTGGAAGATTCAGGATAATAATGATCCTAACCAAACTTCTTTCCTTTTTTTATTAGTAATTTTTTTCGCAAATCACTCGGAACACGTTGTCGGGCATGCAAGATCTGCACGCGCATTCCGAGAAGGGTGGGCAACTTTCGAATAATTCCCCCCTACAATGAAATCACTCCTCAGACAACCGAGTAAGTGACATATTCGAACTCCACTTCAAAAATTTGAAAAACACTCTCCATTTTCTTCTCAATTATTCTTGAGCCACAGACCGGAGATCGTAGGAACGTAGACCCCCTCACTGGGCTTCAGGAGCAGCTAAGGAGGGGCGGCGGAGAATAGGTGGGACGTGACAATGGACCAAAGGAATGTACTGTGTTGTTGTGTTCAAGCTCCGGGAAGAGATGAGCCTCGTAGTGAACCTTCACAATGTACCACTGGAATGTGCTTAACGTGCCCACCTGGACCATCGATGTATGTCTACATATTTTTGGGTTTGTTCACTTTTTTCTTGAAACATGTTTTCTTCGTATATCTTGGTATGTGCCGGGGGTACCACAGGAATGTACTTAACATGTCCACTTGGTTTTTTCGTTTTTTGTTTCTTCTCTTTTATATTTTTTTTCTTTTTTTTTATTATTTATTATTTTTTTAGAAAACACTTTTTATGTCTAAGTATGTAGAAATACGCGCACCTGGTCGTGTGACCACTCTCTCTCTTTTTTGACCACTCGTTTTTTTATTTTTATTTTTTTTTTATTTTTTTTTTATTTATTTATTTATTTTTTCAAAGTACAGGTGCTATGCGTATGTAGCAGTACGCGCACGTGGTCGTGTGACCACTTATCAGTATGTACGCTTCTTCTCTCTCTCTCTTTTTTTTTTTCTCCCCTTTCTTTCTCTCGGCACGGCGATGATATAAAAGCGCATCGGCGCCTGGTAAATTTTGTCTTGATGAAGATCGGTCTCCGATCGAAACGTCACCAATAAACAGTTTTTTAGAGGCGTATATATATTTTTCCTATATATATATATATATATATATATATATATATATATATATATATATATATATATACACACACACGAAGGAAAGAAGTGTGAACTTAAGGGCTCGTTTGCTTTGTTAAACACATCATTAATATTAATGCGAACTAACAGACAATGATGCCAAGGAAAGTATAGGGATAGGGGACTTTATTAGAAGTAATTGTAATGTAAATGTGAAGAAATATATATATATATATATATATAGGCAAATACGTCATCAGTGTTTATAGTTTGATTTATGCAGGCGTTTATTTGATTATTAAGAGGAGCCTGTCTACCACACTTGTTAGTGCAGAGGTGAATATTTGATGCGAATTTATTTTTGAGTAGTCATGTAGCACTTTTTCAGGAATTCCCTTGATTTTTCAAAATTATTTCTATAGAAGATTACCGCTGTGGTAGCACTATACTTTACCAGGACACGTATATTCCTGTATGCAAAGCTGAGTATACTTTTGGCGCAAATCGAACGAGAACACATAACACAAAGAACAGGACCGCTACTGAACTTCCTGTTCTTTTGTGTTATGTGTCCTCGTTCGATTTGCGCCAAAAGTACCCTCAGTTATGAACCAGTACCAACTAGCTCGAACTATAATTCTGTATGCAAAGCTTACATGGGGATTCAGTTTGTTCCAAAGTGAATATAGCATATTTGATAGCTTTGACGATAGCTTTGTGTTACTGCCAAATATGTATTAAAGCGATTTTGATGCTGGTTTTTTGAACGTATCTTTTTGGCCTCTTCACAGATTGCACACTTTCCCAAGGTACTGGGATACATCGATTGCACGCACTGACAAAACAAGCCTCCTCGTGACTTGGAGCACCTGTACAGAAATAGTAAGGACTTATGCTCCCCAAACGTGCAAGTATTTTGCAATGGTGGGGGGTGTCATCGTACAGCAGACCTTGAAGTGGCAGCCTCATCTGGATGGACTGTGCTCTGCCGGGGAGCTTCGAGGGCACAAAACTGCTTCATGGTTGGTTGCTAGGTTAATTATTCTTTAAGTGCAGATGGTGAAGTACACACCACTTAATGTGCACACATTAAGAACCCAAATACCGTTGCTAACAGTGGATGCCTGTATACTGACACAGCGATGCCAACTAGACTCTTAAGAAGAAGCAAACTGCAAGATAACTGACAATGTCGAAAGTGTGAAGTGTGCTGCTTATGAATTTAACACCATACATGTGAGACTGAAAAGCTTCTGATTTTGAAATTGCACAAATACTTTCATTACTTATAGAGCTCCTGAGCTTGTGACTTGCTCAGTGGTTCAAGTGCTCTGCATGGAAATAGCAAGTGAGTGACAGTCGCTTGGCTGTTCAAAACTTGTAGGGAGAAAGCTCTATGGCAAATTCGATTGGGAGAACAGCAGCACTCAAAAGTACGCTGAAAGTGCTCTCTTCAGAGCTGGCGGGTTTCAGTGGTCGAACAGGAGTAAGAGCACTGTCATCCAGCGATAGAGCGAGAGCGCTTTTGCTGCTCTGAGAGCAGGCAGGAGCAGTATGTAGCGCTCTCGCCTGAAAAGCGGAGTAGGCGCAGTACGACGAGAGTCACGTGACTTTTAAACATCACATTCTCTGTATTTGTTTTAATTTTGCTTTAGCCGGTGAGCGCGGCGGCAAGTGTAGCAACCATGTGTAGACTCTGATGTTTGACACTACGAAGTGTACACTGCTACGTTTGCTGGATGCGCACAAACATGTAACTGGCGAACAAGGGACTGAGAGATTTGAGGCGTATTTCGCCGCCCTCCAGTAGAGAGTGCCGGGCCTTCGTATGTTTTGGTCACATGGTATATATCTGCCCACTCGTCAAACTCTCACCTGCTCTCCAGACTCTTGCCGCATTCCAGTGGCAGATCGAGTGGCCCTGCTCTTAGTGCTTTGGCCTTCACTCCTCACTGCACGACGTCCCTACTTCTGTTCTCTCAAAGAAACTCGCCAATAGTTCAAGCCTCAGGCCACACAAGGGCAGTAAATGCGCATTTTACCTTACATAGCATGTTCTCAGCACAATTACATAGTGATGCGTCTATTTCTACAAATCATATGTGACCCAAGTACGCGCTTGTTGATCTCTAAAGGTGACTCTCGGTATGCCTGAAAGCCATGGATGCTCTCCCTGCTGTCTGTGGCTGGCCTAGCTGAGCAGCAGTACAGTGCAGCCGCCACCCGTGCAAGAGAAGTCATAGAGCGCACCCTTGGTGTTCTGGGCAGGACACAGCCTATCGGTCCGGCATGGTACTGACATCAATAATAATCATGGTGAGTGTTTGTGGCAGCCGTAAGAGCCCATTAGCATGGATTTGCGGATAATGAGTGTGTTTGTTGCTTACGATTCCTAATAAAGTGCATTTTTTTAAAGTGTACTTCGTTAGGAAAAATAGCTGCGGGCAACAAGCCCACTTATAATCCACAAATGATCTGTGTTTTCTAGTCTGCAAAATAGCTCCTGCGCACTGCATGATGAGGTGGCTATGTTACATAATTTTGAAGTTAAGAACATTAGCTGTTGTATTGTAGCATAGCGTAACATGAGTAACATAGTAAACTCACTTTTGGTTGGCTTCTCGCACTTAGTTTGAAGTCGAAATAGAATGTAATTTATTGACTTATATGCCTCACTTTTGGGCAGAAGTTCATTGCCATCAATATGAACATCGTAGTTATGCATTTGTACTGTAAAATGATTTTTTCAGTCTTCATTATTTATGTCTCCATGATGAGACTTTTTTTTCTTCTTTTCTGTTGTTTCTTCATACTTGTCATTGGCTCCTAAAATTACGACAGCTATAGTTCGTGCATGTTTATCAACTTTATACTCTTACACATAAGCACGGTTGTAACAATCATCTGTATTTTTCTATGTTCCAGCAGTATCATGGGATCAGGTGCCCCATGGTCATGTCCAGTGTATCTCGAACAGAGCGCAGAAGACCAACCAGTAAAGAAAGACTACCAGTGACTGTGTCCCGCTGTTCAAAATGCACGTCAACAAAAAGAATACATTGTGATGGCTGGCGCAGTTTACATTGTATGGTGACAATCTGCACAGCTGCAGTTTAGTTTCTGAGCACTGCATCATTCAGCCATTCGTTTGCACCTTAGCATTTAAAAGGAATTAAATTCTTTACTTAATGTACCAAATCATGACATTAATGTAAAACACACTGCAGTGGTAGTGCGCAAATTGATGTGAGCTACCTCAAATTTTTAACATGCACGTAAATCAAAGTGCTTGCGTGTCACTGCATTTCACTGCCATCGGAAACAGCAGCCATGGTCGACAACCAAAATCGTGTTTTCATGTTTGATAGTGGAAAAATTCAGGCCATTGAATTGGGTAATTTTTCACTTGGTCGATATATTCCTTCAGGACACATTAGTATAGCAAGCACGATTTCATGTGTGTATACGCTCTGGAAAGAACTTCTCCATGGATTATTTAGGTGGACGAGGATTGTCGCTATTCCTAGTATATCCAACACCAGGCTTTAGCACCTGTGTAATGTTATCCCGTTGCCTCTCAGTCCTCTTGAACAGTTGACCTCTCTGTTTGTACTGTGTAAGTTTTAACAGTTTTTTATACTGTGTTTGCTGCCATAGGTTTCTTCCCTAATGTAATTGTATACTCTGCCGACTGTTTATCTCCTATGCAGCTTTCCTCGTATTACTGCTGAAAGTACTCATTGCATTTGGAGTGTAACTATACCATGCATTTACTTCTCTCTTTTGGTGCATCTGTACCATGGTTTGGCCATAAGAGTGCTGCTGGTGTGCTCTAGTCTTGAAGCTCGCAACATCCAAGAAATTTGAAGCTGGAAGTAACGATGTGCTTATTATCATTACTACTATAATCAGATAAGCTGTCAAAGCTCCTTGTAAATGTATTTAACATTCTGTAAACTGTTCAAGATAAACGTTCTTAGGTATTTTTATTGCGGTCCTTGATTTATGCACCTGAAACACACTTACATTGTAGTGGCACATTATAGACTGTGATTCTGTAAATATGTGCTCGGGACATTGCAGCTGAGGCCAGCCGCAAGATAAACATGCAGGGCACTGAAGCATCACGTCACATACATTACAAACCGTCCTTACCCAGCAATGCACTGAAATTTTTCCAAGCGAAATAAGAGACTACTGGATGGGAACTCTGCAGATGTCCAGACTTTGAAAACGTTGTGAGTACTAGTATTTTCAGGAAAAGCAGTGGGTCTTGATATGCGAACAGCAGCATTGTTTGCATGCGCCGAGGAGCTTAGTAGCAGCGAATTGTTTTATTTATGTATTGTCCAATATTTCTCTGAGCTGTGCCAATTTTTCAGTCCATGTCACCGAACATTGCTTGTTATTGTGTGGAGAATGAGCCGAACTATGTAAATGAACTTTGTGTGATCTTGCAGACATGCCCCATATTGTGATACACTGCCCTCGTCTAGCATGGCATTGTGAGGGGCTCTCTCATATTTCGTCGTGGGCTGTCAACCCATGAAGACGTATAAAAATTGCATGAGAGTGGGAAGCAACAAACTATGCTGTGTGTGTGTTTGTGTGTGAGAGAGTGAATGAATAAATGCTTTTCATTTAGTGTAACTTTGATAAGAACTTTGCTCACTTTCTTTGTCCTATTTATATTTCTCAAGTATGTTTCCTACTGCGCAAAAATGAATGCAACCTTACACAAAATGCGTGCATTCACAGAAGGTGTTTCATTTTACAATGAACAGTCATGAGCAAGAAGTTGGGAAATATGGAACAAACCAGCAAAAATAAGTTTATAGCACAGCTCCTCTGTATAACATTGCTTCTACACATTGTGCTTGTCGAATATGTGGATTTCAAGTATTCAGTTTCAACCAGCATAACCAAGCATTCGCCCGTGGCTGTACATAAACTTCTATATATGTGTGTGGTATTTTTGCATATTGTCATACGTGTTGCCAATTGCTATTAAGGGCAGAAACCTAGCCAAGCTAAATACGCGGATTTTTGTCCGTACACATGTCATCTGTACTGTAACTGCTGTTGATAAAAAATAAACTTGGGTATAACATTCCTGTGCAGTCACCAAGAGAAGAGTAGCCGTCTCTGACTCAAATGAATTTACCGCAATCTTTTCCCAGGCTGTTTCCCTTGGGACAATCGGGGACCCTCAGCTCACAACTCGATAGCCTGCTAGAGTTATTTATAAGAATTGGCAGAGGCATTACACGGAGGTGCGCAACACGACAGGGACCGAGAGAGAAGACGCAAGCACAGCACTGTGTGTATTTACTGTCTGCCCCTGCCGTTTTGCGCTGCTGCGTGTAATGAATCCCACCCAACTAGCACGAAAACGTGTCCCGACAAAGGCCGTCATCTTGGTCACAAGCAGTTAGGTCACCGCGTGTGTCTAGATTTTCTCGAAAACATCGTGATATCTTGACTGGTCATCGAATAGCCAGAGACGTCAAAAGTAATTGCCCAGGTATTATAATTAGGTTTCGGGACTGGGCGCTCTTGCGGTAGTAGTGGTTAGAAGAAAAAAAAACTCTTATTTCTGAAATCCATGAGGGAGCATGCCACAGCGCTTTTTGCTCGAAAGGGGAGTCGAAGAGAACGGAAAGATCACCTTCTCAAGATAAGAGTGCCCGCAACACATAACTACAGGCCGTGCAACCTGCTGTTCATTAAAAAAAAGTGGGTTCTTGGCGACACTGCGAATCGAACTCGGTGCTTCCTGCACTGTAGTCGGTCTCTCTAACCATTAGGCTACCGCGGTAGCGCTTGAGATGAAAGTTGGCCACTTTAGTGCTAACGCAATTGTTAATATATCTCCTTTCGCTAGAAATACGCCTAACGCAAAAGGTCCGGCAAAACTCGATAAAAAAAATAAAGGCTCGGAATTCGTAATGAATTCGCCTGAGGTCACTCGAAGGCGAAATCCATCGAGTGTAAATACATGACTGTGTATTTCACATTGACGTGCGATATTCACTAATCAACTATCGCTAATTAACTGTCACTAATGTCACTTTCATTCAATCAATACTCAGTTTGTTTCGCTTATCGTCGTTTAAATAAACTTTCACTAATCAGATCACTGCTTAACTTCCGTCTATTCTCATATATAAGCCCGGTCATATTCTCGCTCGCTCTTGTGTAGCTTTCGCTCCCATACACGTTAGTAAGTAACGCGAACAAATCTTCTTTTATGCCCTCCAAGCAACTGGTGCCGTTCTGTGGAAGTTTGCCATGACGTCTGCTGCCCCAGGGGATCCTCTTCCTAACGTTCTTCTCTATCGACTCGTTTTCACTCTTTCGAAAAAACGATGGCAGACACACGCAAACGCTGTCTTTTTCCTTTTTTTTTCTTTGCTAAACGCGCAGCACGCGCGCCTCGATTCACGAGGCACGTGTGATCATGTCACTTCAGGCCGAGACGCAACGTTGCTTGTTTTATTTGTTTGCTCACGCAAACGCTGCAAAGATGAAGTGACCTGCAACGCATTGTTTTCTGAAAAGTATAAGCACGTATGAACTGCCCGACGAAACTTTCTCGTTTTACGTGTTCACATATCTAAGCGTACGACTCTTCTCTTATTCTGGCCCTGTCAAAATGCGGCGATGAATTGAACCTGCGACAAGATACGCTCATGATACCTCTCTCTTACTGCTGCTTTATATTACTGAACAGTTTCTACGTAGGCTCGAAAGCCGCTCCTATGTATTTTGCCAAGACCTTTGTAATAAATCCAACCTTTTACGTCTAGCTAAAAAACACCCTAATGGCCACCACCTTACCATGCTTGAACACACCTCGTGAATTGAGTGCCATCTCAGCTTCATGAATAAAACTAAACTATTGCACGAAGGGGGAGACGTTTGGGTCACATCTTCAAACCTTCAATGTATCAATTTATGTGCGCTTTCATAGGAGCGGTGCGTCACCTACAGTTGGCGAGATAGCGCACGGATTCTTGCTTAACGCCAGCAACAAGCTACATATGGTGATTCATCAAACGCGAGCGCTTGGCTTTGTTCAGGCCCCGCAGACGCCTGCTGCAACGCGGCGGCGCTTAAGCGCTGTAGCAGACGCCCGGAACTGGAAGCTGAGATGCTGCGAAAAGACATGGGCCATCATCGTGTACTCTCGATGCTAGATGCCTTGCGTGCTGCCTTGATATTATCGGCGCGCACTTTTTTCTTTCCTTGTCGTTTCATCGGCTTTCGCTTTGCCTCCTTGCCCTCAAAAGTGACGCGTAAGTTAAATTCGTGCCATTGCTATCGCACCCCCTCGAGATACGAGAATTCTTGGCTAAGAAACTGCGTAGGCAAGAGAAAGCTTTGTGAATTCGGCCCCAGTGCAGCAGGGTACAAATTTGTTTCTTAAGTATGTCCTCGAACATTTCAAAAAGTTTCACAAAACTTGGAACATGCCTTATGAACAAAATCTTCCTACACGTGACACACATTAGTGCTGCAGTAATGCAGTGCTTGTGGTTCCTTTTTTATATGTGCGTGAACATGTCTTTTTTGCCCGCTTCATCGATCAACATCTAAAATAATTGTGTGCTTTGGTTCCCAAGATGGAACACATAGATTCACATATCACACATAGAACACATGGCTGGCACTTTTTCTCGCAGGTATCAGCACCGACTATTGCTTCTGGCAATTCACGAGAGCGGTCTGGCGGTCCCCCCACCGAAAGAGAGCAAGACCAGTAATGCGTCACCATCAGGAAGCGACGGAGCCGTTTCACATCTACTTCGCTATCTGCCTGTGTGGACACTGTGTCGCCTGCGTCGCGCTTGCAGCGGAGCTCTTAAAGGCGTTCCGTGAGAATCGGAGACAACGCACGCTGTTGCTTCAGGGAGCATCGGTGGCACCAGCACAGCCTTGTCGACTAAAGACTACATGCGTCTTTCACCAATAATGGCAATGTGGGTTGTCAGTATTTCATGACCCTGATATTTTTTGGAAGGCTAGATTGGAACATGCGGATGACACGCATCATTCTGAAGAAAAGAGAACCACGGTTACACGCACGCACACACACACACACACACAGGCGCGCGCACACACACACACACACACAAACAGGCCTCCTCACACGCGGCATCACTAGTTAATACAATATTTATTTCAATGAGCCGCGGTACAAACTAAATATCGTCAAACCCAAACTCATGAATATGCTTAGCCAGTTTTACGATAAACAACTAACAATTTCCAGAGTTCTGTTCTTTTGTAACTTTTTACTGGGTTGCCCCAGCGGCTTTTGTAAGCATTACAACCCTCCTTTGATTGGATAAAGGCGAATTCGGAGGCATTAACATTTGCCGCACCCATGCTACGAAAAAGAGTGGAAATGTGCCCTTATTTTTATATATTTTCGCACAGTTGTAAAGGTGAAGAAATCAGAGCCAGACAAGCAAAGATAGAAGCTTCTTCGGCGAACCTTTTTCTATCGAGGAGACGCCCACCGTATAATGATTGCGGCGAGAACGTTGATCTGATCGATAACGAGATCTGCAGATGAAACATGTCAGCCTTTCTACGTGCGTCACCGTTTTGTTCAACGTTCACACCTGAGCTCGCGTATGTTCGAGAATGTGCTTTACCACAGGCGCCATGCAAGCAATTTGATTACAACTTCCCGAAACCCTCGAGATGTTATAACACATCGATGTGCGACGGGTGCCGAACTGGAACAGGTCTAACAGTCGTACCCTTTGAAGCCCAATCCCGATAAAATAAGTGCACTTATCCACATACATTCGTTGTCATTTCTAAAGATAAAACCAAAGACATGCGCTAGGAGGCGGAAAAGGCTTGCTGCCAAGTTATTTCCCTCACTTACGAACACTTTTCTTAAAACGCCATTTTTTCTTCGCTCACAGAGTATTTGATGAAGTCCTTAATATTCTACATTACACCGTTAATATCGTGGTTAATGAAACGTTCATGGTCTTTATTTTTCTTGTATCATATCGCTAAGCCGAGAACGCTTTCGATAGCGAGGAAGTTAACCTGCATTCATCGGCAGTGAACGATCAACAAACCATGGGGAGGGGAACATTTATATCTTACTTAATATTTAGCAGAATCAATCCACAGTGAGCTTCCGCAGCAGCAGTACTTCATGTCGTAATCAATTTTAATGTCGCATTTTCATGTGTGCGCGGTGCAATAAAACCACCGAGTATACTTATGAAACTTAGGTGCCCACAAAAACTCATCAGGGTGCATTGTCTGCATTCGAAAAATTTGTCGACGCTGTGTCAGCTGTCTGTACTGTTTCTTAGTTTGTTTTCGCAAACGGTATGCCCGTTGTATATTCACTACTTGATCTCAATCTCCTTTTTATTCATATAATTGCAATCTCCATGAGTACCGCATGTATTGTCACAAACTGCTCACCTGTAAGTTGACACTACACCGGCTGCGTGTCTGCAGTTTCTTCTATCACAGAAACTTCTGAATGAATTTCGAACTTCGGTGGCAGTCTTTTTCTTCTTTGTTAGTTTTGGTCTTGATGAATTAAAACTAGTAAGGTTGAATAGACGGCACCCAAATTGTCCGTGAACCATTGTTCTCAATCTTACAGCGGTCACGCGTACTGTTTCCTTTTTGTTTTCGCAGACAGCTTGGAAAGTAACTTCCGTTTGAGTAATGTCGATGTGTTTTATCATTAATTCTAGTGAATACATCCCCGTGGACTCCGCGTGAAGTACCCCTAATTCGACACTTTAGTAGCCCAGGCTCATGTTTAGTTGTTGCTGTGTCGGCTGTGTGTGTACTACTTTTTTTTATTTTCGTCGAGGTTCGAATCATAGTTTACACGTGTGGGTTGGTGTGGATTTTCTTTCAGTCTGACTTGTTGTGTTCTTGGTAAACTTCGCGTGCGTAATGAAACACACAGCACCTGAATGGTCCTTATTGTGCACTTTGTGCTGTGTCGATTTTGTGTGGACTTTTTTTGCCGCAGAAGTTGTAATGCAAATTTGACACGAACGATGCTGTTTGTTTTTAGTTATTGCTGGTTGCAATTACAAGTGGATCTTGCTTGTTGTCACAGATTTGGCACCTGAATCGCCATAGTTCCTATGTCATAATGGTGAATGCGCGTTATCAGGAAAAAGGTATCAACAACATAAGCATCAGAAAATGATAGCACATAAACGCCGGTAAAGGGAAAAAATATCAGGAAAATTTTACTGTATTCCAAGCTTGATAATTCAATAGTCAGAACCAAGGACGTGAGCTAATAATAATCAACCAGCGGATTCCTAAATTCAACAACGCAAGGGTTCCAGCTACCTGCTACTCCTAAACAAGCGCGAAAATACCAGTAATGGTTTTTGTATGCTGCTATACACTCGCGTCCACTGATTAAACATGAACAAAATTTTATAAAACAGGATAGCTGTGTTGTAGTTTATTTTGAGCAACCACGAGATGTCCGCCTTTGTCTCATTGTACAATTATTCACAATGAATAAAGGCTTTGAAATTTTTATCTGGTATTTCCGTTGGCTGTCCTTAAATGTACTGAAATAGAGTAACCTATGCCTGTAAACACCATTACCTACTGTTACCGGTGGAATAAGGAATGTGCAAATTTCTACACGTACACTAAAACGAAAGCGAACGTGATAAGATGTCCCTGTTTGATAGAATATTCCCATAACGACAATGAATATCATTGTGGCACAAGTGTCAAATATGGTCCAACTAAAATACGCAAACACGTCTAAATGTGAAATGTCAGGGAGCAAAGCTCCTAGTTTAGATTTCAACGACACACTGTTTTTCGAAATGCGAGCAAATGTCAATTAGGTGATAAGATTTTGCTACAAACAACACCCTGCACGTGCCGTAGAAGTTATCAGGCTCAAGTCGCGGAGTAAGAAACTTGGTCTGGTAATTTTTAACTTTCAAGTGGCTCAGTGAAGACCATCGACCTGTGTTTAATTTATAAAAAAATAGGCCTGAGAAGGCTCCATGGCGAACTGTTAATTATCTAACTGTTCCTACGCTTGTTTTCTTTTGTACAATACTATAGGCGTTTACAACCTATGAAGAAATGTAAGCTAAATCCACAGTCACCGCACAGGGAGAACAACCACTCAGGGAGAACTAGCATAGATGATCCATCCAAATAGATTTGCTCATTTCACTGATGTCAAGCAATATTGGCGTACGTCATGCAGTAAATTTTCGCCGTACACACACATATTTATGCCGCTAGTTTTCGGACGAAAGCTTGGACTTCCAGGCACAATCAAGCAAAGAATCCAACATTATTGCCCGGGAAAACGTAATATTGGAAGACGCAGGAAGACCTCACCAGAAAAGGTCAGCAGAACCGTTTATTTGGCAGTGTCCGCCTCGGCTCAGAACACAAACAAGAGGGCCGAGTCGGGATGATGATGATACCTACAAGTGGGAACGACGATGAAGTGCTTGAAATGTGCTTATAATATATTGAGTAGGCACGAGAAACTTTTCATTATAAACCGTTTCGCTCGCGTTGACGAGTGTATTCTTCATGAGACTTTCTGACAAAATGACCAATGACGATTATACTCGTCATGATTGTATTTCATGACGGTGGATCACCACACTAATCCATGTTGGGCCGATTGTGCCTCCGCTTTCATTTTATGGCCATTTCATTTCATTTTATAGCCATGCTATGCGGTGAAGTCATGTTCGAGAAAAATTCTTTACGTTATTAGTGAAATTAAAGAACCCCTTTAAATGAAACAATGGTACCGTTTTATTCAGAAAGAAAAATATCTTCAAGTTGAGCGAAAAAACGTTTCAGTAACTTTGCCACATTTCGTTTTTTGTTTATTTCAGTAACGATAGGGTTAACGTACGTATTCCTCACATTAACAGCGAAAATTCACTTACGGTTACCGCCGAGAAAACTCAGCATAATTGTTCAGGCTCGGTCACACTGACGTGTATTATGGCAGCTGTCGCTGGATTTTCTCACCGCGAATCAATCGGAGCTCGTGCCGAAAACGTGAAAAATGGCTGCGCACTTGTGATATCGCAGTCGTCAAAGCCCCCAAATACAGCAAAGTATTTCGTAATAATGCCGTTGTTCTCGACGAGTACCAAGTTTAAACACAATGACTCCTGTCACGACTAGCTTTGCAATACACCACGTCGCGATCTAGCAGAAAGGGTAGCATTGTATCGGCACAACCAATGTTCCTTTCAACTGTACTCCGTACATTCCGAAAGGTTCGCCGCCTGCAATTCACGCGTCGGGAAGGTCAGATCATCGCGCCGGAACGAACGCCTGTGCATTTTCAGCAAACTTTGGCATCGTTTTGCTGGTTTGCTCTGTTTTTGTTGCTTTGTTAGGGTGGTATATATTCAAGCCGCTGAATCTAACTGGCGCTTAATATATCAATTGTAGTTACCACCTTCAGAGATTATGCGGTTTTCTTTCACGCGCACCGCGCACCCGTACAGTGCTTCGAGTGTCGTTTACGGGTGCGCTTTGTGCGAGCTTGTCGCGCGGCCGATACCGCATCGCGACTGAAATTCGGCCCCTCTCACGCTGAGCCGCGTTCGCGCAGCAAGTCTTATACACCTGTAAAGTCGATATTCTCATAAAAGGGGAGTGCAAGCACGAAGCGAAAAAAAAATGTCCCCACCTCCCCGAAGGGAATCGTGAGGAAATGCGAATGCATTTCACGCGCGCTTCACTCCATTTATATATGGTGGTTGTGGTTCGACGAAGGAAAAGGCGCCGAATTTCTGCAGCCCGGTCGGGAGCACGGCGCAGCGCCTGTTTTTTCTTCTTCTTTTTTTTTATTTTTTTAATTTATTTTTTATTTTTTTTTATTTTTTGTTAATTTTTTTTTTCATATATAGCTCCGCCGAGCTCCCGCGATGCGAGCGCCCTCACGCACTTGAAATGCATTCGCATTTAAAACAGGGGATGCGTAAAGCACGCAGCGATGGAGCGGTGTTTCCTACTGGAACATGCCAATCGCTGCTAATGTGCAATGAGAGATAGAAGACTCCGACTGGACACAGAAGCTCGCAGTCCACTTTTAGTTCACGCGCACGCTGCGAATTTTTATTGTTCAACAACGCACAAGAGAAATCTCCCACCGGCACCACCTTGGAGGTCAAGATCCATTGCCATATATACGGGGTGGCCAGTGTACGGTTGTGCAGCGCGAGCAGTCGGTTTTTTCAACCAACAAACTCGCTAGCAGACGCTGCCTGTGTCGGCGTCGCGAGGCGAGAGAGGGGGGTAGCGTAGGAGAGGAGAGAGAGGGGGGGCGCGCATGCGCAGTGGGAGTGTGGACGCTGCGGGCAGAGATGCCTAGAGAAGAGAGGGGGGAGCGTAGCAGGGGAGAGAGGAGGGGAGGCGCATGCGCAGTGAGGGTGTGGTTGCCGCGGGGAGGGATGCCTAGAGGAGAGAGAGGGAGAGAGGAGGTTTTTTTAATTTTATTTTTTTTAAAGGGTTTGCGCATGCGCAGTAAGGGTGGTCACGCCGCCCGCCACCACCACCGGATTAAGCTTCGCCATAAGACGCTTCACATCTAACACCTGCCGGCGCTTACCTCCTCAACCTATCCTCCTCCTCCGCGGACAACGCTGGACAACGCTGGACAACGCCGGACAACGCCGGATGCCTGACATAGCCCGACTATGAAATGCATTCGCATTTAAAAGACAGACGAGGTGAGCAGTTAAACTTGCTTCGCATTGGTTAAAGCTTAGCTAAGGTAGCTGCCTCGTGGCTAAGTCAGCGGGTGATTCTCCAGCGGTATGGATTACATGACTCTATCCTTCTCAGGCTTTTTAGTGCCGTGGCCGTGTAATCTTTGTTTCTTTCTCTCTTTTTTTTTTTTTTGCACGTCGCGACAGTTCGTTCACTACAGTACGTGTTTGTCACTGCCTGCATGCACATCTAAACAACAATCATATGTTTTAATAGTCGACAACGTCGAACATCAATTCACATCGATCCACGCAGGGCATATGGACTATTAGGTATTTTTACCGTATAACAGAACGAAGTTTACCTCGACGTATATCGTCATACACGGCAATATCGCGTACTTCGGAATTGCGTTTCGCGTTAAATCTGGCGTCGTTGTCGTCTATATCTGCTCTACATCGTAAATGTGAATAACGAACTTTTCTCGTTTGATTACTTTCGCTTTTCGATGTTCCTGAACAGCTGGGAGATCTTTTTCAAACGGTTCATTGCGAAGCGCTGCAAGTGCAGCGCGAGAACTCTGCAGGTGCACGATAGCGAGCGGCAGCGCGGCGGAGCCCAGTCGAAAAAATCCGTCAGGGCACTCCTGACTGACAGCCAGGAATCCCTGCACGTCGGTCAGGAATCTTTGACTGAGTCACAATTAGAGGACCTTCGCAGTCAGGATCAATTAGGATCCCTGCCCGTGGTCGTGCAGCAGTCAACGATGGCTGACGGTAGCCTCTCGTCACGGGCAGGGTGGCTGCCCGGGGTAATGCAGTCCGGTCAGGTTGGCTGGCCGTAGCCTTTGACACGGTCAGGATCGCTGCCCGTGGTCATGAGCTCGGTCAAGGAGGGCTGACTGTGGCTTCGCCTGGCTTAACTGTCTGCCCGTACGGCAGATGAAACTGCCCAGAAGCTCAAGCAGGAGGTGCAGCTAGCTGTCACGGTCACGCAATAAGCTCCAGCAGCACCGTGACACGCCGCCAAAATTTATCCGATGCGTTTTAAAGACCAACTATAGTGTAAATAACAATCAGATATTTGTTATACGTTGGCAGTGGCGCGATGCACGATATGCCGTGTCGATCCGTAGCGCGCATACAGGCTTCGTGCCGATCGAATACGACGATCGAGAAACTGCGATCGTGCGTTTTGTAACTCAAACTGCCTCAACTGCATCCCGTTCGACGTGGCGCATCAGCCGAAGAGCCAAAACATAGTTAAACGCCGACGCATCCTAACTTTACCTACGATTGCGCTCGTAGTCAATATTTTCTCGCGATAAGAACGAATCTATGTTTTCTTCCGAAGTTGAAATGCGTCGAAGCAGCAACAGCTCCCGCGAATGTTTGGCCGAGAGCAGTGAATCGAGCTCGTGGCATGCCGCTACCGGGGGGCACCTGAAGAACGAAGGTAAATTTCTAAATAGTATCGTTTCTACTACAGCGAGTTGAAGTGAACCACCCTGCACGGCGTGCATTACAACGTGTTTGGCAAATGCCAGATGCGGAGCTTACGCCGCTTACGCGACCATCATACTTTTTTATTCACCATTCACGCGCTTCTTACGAGCACCAATCATCCTAAGCTGGCTCTGTTAGAGCTTCTAGGCGCCTCGGAAAACCCTTTTACAGAATTTACAACCTGCGTTGTCAAAAAAAAAAAAACAATTTCTGAGACTATTTCTAACCAGAAATATATGGCCTCCGTGATTGAAACCAAAATATATATATATATATAGCCTCTGTGATGCACACTATTCTTGCGCTCCGCCGCAAGAAGAGTGTGTGTAAATGTTTTTCAAACTATATGTGCGCATGTATCTATTACGTTTATTTTTGTAAAGGCCGCTGCATTGTTTTTTAATGCCCGCTAGTGGTAGATAATTACAGCGGGCGAAGCCGACAAATCCAACCGAAGACAATCCAATCCGCTGCAATCTGTAATGCCGTTGCAAGCTGCTCTCTGTGTCACTAGGGTGGCTAGAATGGGGAGGTGTGACAACCGCGGCGGCGCGCTCATTGCCTAGCGAGGCCCCACTGCGCGTTCTCGCCGCTGGGGGAAAATTTGGCGCGTCAGTCTGGGGCGCCGTTGGCATGTGCCGACTGTGAACATCTGTTGCTCGCGTCTCGTAGGTAACGGAGCAGCTCAAGTCAGCTGTCGCTGTCAGTGAAGTACGGCCTGTTTTTCTATCGCTTCCCGATTCCTTGAAGGAGGTGGTGTCAGCGGATGCCGTCGATTTTTTTAACCGCTCTGAAGAATGCTGTCAACGAAAAAAAAAAAATAATAAACGCAGAGGTGGTGCGTTGTGCGAGGTTGCGACGGCGACAAGTCCTGCGGTGAAAAACTCTTTCGTGCACCTGCCCGCACGGATTAATTTGAAAAGTGGGCACGTGCCATACCAATTGGGCCGACAAGCCACTGCAAGAGATCGGTTGTCACGTCCTAAAGCATAACGAGTGTCCATCTTCTGCTGAAAGGGCTAAACCAGCATGCTACGCGGAATAAAGCCAAGAAGTGTGAAGCCCTGTGTTACGTAATGTTTTAATGTACTGTTTCCAATAAACTTGTATCAAGTCTTATAGTGTTGTACGTTATTGCATTCTTCTACCGCATTGCAGAAAAATTGCAGTGACTTCCGCTCTTTAAAGTACTACAGTAAAAGCTCGTTAATTCGAACTGACGCCCTGGTCAGCACAGCCCTATGTATTTCTATGGGAGAAAGCTCCCGATAATTCGAACTCGTCGGTATCTACAACGTTAAATTCGAAATGGGAGCCCCCTGGCTTTCGTCCCTCCTCGCAGATATCGGCCCAGAATGATTACCCAAATTACTCATTACTTTCATCTATGTAAAACAAGTGCAGTGATTTATTTCCAAATTTTGTGGTTGTAAATGTCGCCTGTCTGCTGCTACTGACGTATGGGTGGCACGGCCCAGTCAGGCAATGTTTGCCTTTATCCGTGGTTCCTGGGGCAATTTCAATATTGTTCTAAATAAACTAAGAAAGACATTAAATTTTAATTTAGTTAACTCTGCCATGTAAATGAACGTGTTTTGGAGCACAGATAGCTTCGTATATTTTCGCATTAAGGCTCACTGCTTACGTGAATGCAAGTCGCTGCTTGTTTCCGGCGTATCACCGACTCATAAATAAATTCTGTTCGTTAGAGCATGAACTTAATTTACGAAATTACCTGCCACAAACGTGTAGTATCGCCTAATTAATTCGCGGGAACGAGTCCAGAGGTTCCTTCTTTGGGTTCTCTCCGCACAGCATGGCGCGATGTCTGTTCATTCTAGCACCTGCATGCCCGCTAATGCAAACTCCGCTTAATTCGAACAATTTTATAGTCCCCTTCGAGTTCGAATTAACGATATTTCGCTGTATCACAATCAAAAATGTATAACTAATCTGCGAGCGACTCACGGAGGGTTGTTCCAACCTGCTGCTCTGCGAGAGGGATTCCTACCAGGCCCGTAGCCAGAAATTTTTTTCGAGGGGGGGGGGGGGGGGCAGCCGTTGAAAACCGTGAAAACCACCTATTTGTATTATTTTCTCGCGGTAAAACACCCCCCTCCACCCGAATTTCGGGGGGGGGCCCTAGGCCCCCCCCCCCCCCTGGCTACGGGCCTGCTCTAAACTACTTTTCGCATGATAAGCGCACCCACCTCGCAAGTGGCCGCGAATACCCGCACTCTAGCTGTATCGGCTGCGTGGTCGGCGCTTATAGATTACACGTGCAATTAGAGCGCTGAGACATTTCATAAAGTTTCTCGACGTTTACAACACTAAATAAATATGCCCATCAGCATCGAAAACACTACAGCGGTAAAACTGAGCCTGGTCGAATCATTTGCCCGCCCAGAGGCAAGCAAACGACGCGAGAAAAGCACGGCGCCCCCGCCGGCAGCGCCACCGCGTGGCAGGAACGCGTTTTTGCGCCAGCCTCCAGAGACCGGTCATCACACCTCCCCATTCTAGCCACCTTAGTGTCACGCTGCTGGGTCGCTGGATTTCGTCGTTTGTTCTTCGAAATGCTGTCACTATATCGAAAACATGCCGTAATTTGCGCTCAACAGTGACGCAAGAACACTTTGAGCCGAAATTGACTCATCGCAAGCGAATAGGAGTAACGTCGGATGGCTACATTGCTGGACTCTCGGTAACTCTTTGTTAAGTAGAGGAGGCGTTGGTTGTGTGGTGTGTGTGTGTGTGTGTGACACCGTCGAACGTCGACGCTGTGGTGTTGAAGGTTGTCCCGTGTTCGTGTTCTCGTGTGCGCTTGGATACATCGAGAAGCCTTCATGCAACGATGCTTGGTTCTCAGTGCGCGCTCGTTGGACACTTCCACGTGAGGTAAGTCCACTCTTACTATGTCGTTGGCGTAGCGCAGTGTGTAAGTCATCTGTTCTTAGCGAGCGTCGCAAGCTATAATGTTTTTCCAGCGGTCTATGAGATAGTGATGAAGGGATAAAATGACGCGGGGGCATTTGGAAAAGCGGTTTGGGACCACTTTATGCTGGTATCACTCAGTATGTTAACACCGTCGTGTCGTGGCGGCTGTGTGTAAACCTCATGACGCCGGCCTTAGAGACAGCCCAGCGGCATCGCCGGCTTGTTTTATTTAGGGGTGGCGGGGGTTGGATGTATGGGGGGGGGGGGGGGGGGGGCTACGCCAAAATTTTCGATCGTGATCACCAATCGGCGTGGCTATGCGGTCAACGATACGCCAAACAATTCAGGTTCATTGAGGCGAGCTCGAGCGCGCCAAGCCTAATTCGACTAGTTTGCTTAGTTAAAATCATCTTAGTGCAGAAGCTAACCACCAACCTCAAATCTCGACTGAAATTTACCGCATCGAGCCTACACGATGGTCTAGTAGTTACGGCGCTCAACTGCTGATCCGCAGGTCGCGGGTTTGAATCCCGACCACGAAGGCCGCATTTCGATTGAGGCGAGATCCTAGAGGTTCGTGCGCTCGTATTTAGGTGCACATTAGACAACCCCCTGCGGTCGAAATTATCGGAGCCCTCCATACGGCGTCTCTCATAATCATATCGTGGTTTTGGGACGTTAAACCCCATCATCTAACTAATTTACCGCATCGAGAACAGTCGTAAAGTCTGCTCAGCATCACTCAATTCAAATTGTTAAGACCGGTCTCGACTGTCATCGAAAGTACGCTTATGATACTCGTATAACTTATTGTTGAGTTGCTTGCACTGTGTATACAGTGAATGTGCCTTCATTTGCGACAGTATTCTATGAATGCACAGTGCCCGGTTCCGGTATGAGTGCGTAGTGTATCTAACACGCACTGGATGCCTGTGCTTACAAACGCGTGTGCGGTAGCAGTTGTTCAGTACGCGGGTTGTTTACTTGCTTGTTGTTACGCAGTTGTTTATTGTTGCCTCAAAAAAAAAAAAAAGATTAGTCACTCCACCTGTGACACAGCAAGTTGCTTCGATGAAAATACTGCATCAGGTGGCCCCCCGAAAATTACGCAACATAAAAAGGGAATGTAGTCATTGTCGACTGACTTGCAAAGTTGTTTTTCATGAAAGCTACATGATTGTGTTGATACTTCTGCAGAGTTGGTTTTGCTAATCTGTTATTTTTATTTTACTGAAGGGTTTGTTGCTGCTGTCACTCTGGATCTGGGATGGCTGCGATAGGTTTGTATATCAAATACTGTTGTCTTCAAAGTGAGAGTTCTCATTTTTGGTATTGTTGATCTGTGTGTAGCAATATGCAAGATAGCATAAAAGCCCAATCAAGCTCTATGTGAGTAATGTAGTGTTAGCATTCAACTGTAATGCAGAAGTAAAAATTGTACACAGATAAAAATGACTCAGAAATGCTACTAAATGCAAAAGCTTTCAAACGAGAGACAGCAAAAGTCGCGGACAGACCTCAATGTAATAAAGCCAGGTGTTACATTGGGCTAGTTGGTAATCTGTCTTCAACATCCAGCATCGAGCAGACAAAGAACAAGTAAAGGGACAAAGTCAAGCACTCACTTCCAACTGTGGAATTTTAAAAAAAGGTATATATGTTGGCATTCTACATAATGTGAACACATGCAAACAGTGACAAAACAAGCGTCAACAAGTTCAGCAGAAAAACATTGGACGTGACATTTGTTCGTGTTGTGCATTTGTTTAGCATGCATTCTGTCATGCCCGGTAAGCTTTTTTCTGTATAACTTCTTACGCGACTGTTTGCGTCCTCACGTGATGTAGTATGCCGACATACGTGCATGGGCATTTTTCAGTAACTCCTCAGTTGGAAGTCAGTGCTTGTATTTGCTCCTGTTCTTGTCCTTTGTCTGCTTTGCGCTGGTTGTTGAAGCACCATTTAATGCTCACTCGTGGTTGTTGCCATCTCTCATCTATAAGTTCTTGCACTTATTATGATTGAGTGTGGAGTACCAACTAGCTGGAACCATTGTTGAAATAAAATTGACTTAAGTTTGCTTCTAGTAGCTTTACAAAAAGCATCAGTTCAGCTGTTACACATTTAATGAAACATCTGCAGATGTGTTTTGAAACATCACAGTTCTGGCTAACATCAGCGGATAGAACTACCACTATAATTTCTTGCATTAAGGGTAGCAAGATTGCACATGCCATGTCTCATTTGTCACACTAATTGTTCTGTTCTGCTGCATAATAGTATTTGCTTTAGATTTGATTGATAAGCTTACCAACCTAGCGTGGTGCATGGATGCTGGCATTAACTGGTAGCTAATCTCGAAAGATCGAATACTACAGTGTGGTGTTTGTTTGGAGGACTATACCACCATGTGCTTAGATCGAGTCCTGTGTGAGGAAGGCACAGCAGGAAAAATGCAGTCACCTTGCGCAATGCGACATTAACAAAAGGACCACGGAATATTCTCTCGTTTGGTAAAAATTCATCATGGAAAAATTTGGCTTTTGTTATATACTTGTGAATTTCCTGGGCTCGTCTATCATCATGCATGATACAATTCGTCTTAGGAACATGTAATGACCTTTGCATTGACAAGGTTGTAAACAGTTACAGTTGAGCAAGAACTACTGGAAGCAGTCGGAATTTGCTGCTGACACCCATTGTTCCTACTCTGGGCAGTTGCAGTGATGTGATTGCTGCGCCAATTGCGCCAAACTGCGCCAAGAGGTGGAACCTGCTACATCCTGCTACATTTCGGCAGAAATCGCATAATTTGCGCCAAGCGTGCGCCAAGACATTACTTTTGCAGTCCTTCGGAGAAAAGAAAATTATGGCAGGCGCTCGAATTACATAAGTTACCATCTTAATTTTAGTGGCCATTGAAGCAGACAGGTGAGAAGCAGACAGGTAGTTATAAGAAATCTCCCAGGGCCACCAGCTGCGTACTCCACACAGAATGTTATTCGTTGGGCTAATGGTGATGAGCTGTAACTTGTACTTGCC
>JALIZH010011222.1:0-47201 GCA_030522465.1 Rhipicephalus appendiculatus
GTCGTCTTGTTTGGCTTGCCTCATAAGCTTTACCTTTCGTGCACCATCTCCAGCAGTATATGTCTCTTGAAGACATGTCATGACATGACAAGAACTTTAATACAGTCCCGAGGAATTGAGATCTAGGAAAGCCGACCCCCCCCCTTAAAAAAAATGCGGCAGATCCCACGCACCGTGGGAATCGATGGAATGCGAAGCAGCCAGGAAAGAGCAAATCATGCTTTGCATAATTTGCATGTCATCTTTTACATGTTAGGACCTGTCATTTATGTTCGTCGTACAGTCAGGTCGCGCAATACCAATTTTGGTGTATATCAAGCTAGCGAACTGGACGCAAGCGCACCATGAGCGTGGCACGTAAATGGCGTTGTAGATGACATGCATCCCAAGATTTTCATGTTACCACCTACCACTTATGTTCGTCATACAGTAATGTCACTGAATACCAAATTTGGTGTATCTCAAGCTAACGAAACGGCCTCGAGCACGCCATGAGCGTGGCATGCAAGTCATGTCGCACATGACAAGTCATGATTTCTATATTACCACTTGTTATTAATGTTCGTCATACAGTCATGTCACTCAATACCAAATGTGGTGTATGAAGCTAACGAAACAGCCGCGAGCGCGCCATGAGCGTGGCATGCGATTCATGTCCCGCATGACAAGTCATGATTTCCATATTACCACTGGTCATTTATGTTCGTCATACAGTCATGGCACTCAATACCAAATTTGGTGTGTATCAAGCTAATGGAACGGCCGCGAGCGCGCCATGAGTGTGGCACGCAAGTCATGTCGCACATGACAAGTCGTGATTTCCTTATTACCAGTTGTCATTTATGTTGGTCATACAGTAGTCACTCAATCCCAAATTTGGTGTATATCAAGCTAACGAAACGGCCGCGAGCGCGCCATGAGCGTGGCATGGAAATCATACTTTTCATGAGAAATTAGTCATGATTTTCATGACATAACCACACAGTCATGTTATGCAGTAATACAGTCATGTTATGCCATAGCAAATTTGGTATAAATCCCATAATTCATAATCACGTCAAACTAAGCTACGACAAGTACTTTGAAATCAAAACACAAGAAACATCAAGACACAGACACAGTATGTATATACCACCCCATAAAGTATATGAGGAGTTTTTTTTCGAAATGAGCTAAATCCAGAAACCGAAACTAGCTTAAATAAAGCTCCATTGGCACGTACATACTCTCAACTTTCCTGTAAAACAGTTATCGAAACTAAATGGGTCAATACAACCAGCTACGAGTGCTTACAGATTTCGTTTCAAAACGAAATTGAGCCAGATCCGTGCGCTGTACGGATCGAAATGAGGCAAATCCAGTAAGCCAATAGCAGAGCTTTTTACCTCCAGACAGGGTATTTGGCCGGATTGAAAAGGACGTGAGGAAGAAATCCTCACGAAGAAACACGAAGAAATCCTGAATCCCCAAAGCTACCAAATGATTTTTTCATATCATGGCACTGTGCTAGAGCTCGGAAAACATTGGGACGTGTATGACTGGAAATCCTACTGTACGGCAGAGATGAAATCGACATCCAGCTTGCCGTTTAAGATAACAGAAACCAAGGTCTTCCACATTCAAAGAAATGCAGCTGGTAGAAGCCCTAGAGTTAGAGCAGAACCCCACTATAATGTTTCCGTACCAAATTTCGTGCCAGTCCTAAAGAGGGGAAAGTCCCTTGCACAAGCTACCGTGCAATGCCCACTGTACACTCATCATGTCAACAAAATGAAACCGATAGATGGGACGAGCCTTCTCGTAAAGCATTTCGGCAGTTCATGGCAAGAGAATCAAGAGCTCGCTTATTTTGTCAGTGTCCTCAGGCGTGCCAAAGAAAATGATCATACAGAAGATTTCGAGTAGAGCTGCTTGTGCTGCGAAGATGACGCACCGGCTCTTCGTGTATAGTTGAAGGCCCTTAATTGAAGCACTGTTGCCTATCTTTGATGGCTTTTCGGCCAAAACTCTATCATACTGCTCTTGAAAGTCGATTTCAATAAAGTTTTTGCAAGAATACCGCCTCGAATTGAATGTGTCATTTCAATATGAGCCAAATCCAAAGTTATCATGCTAATATTGGTCAAGTCCGCTGTATATTTTTTAATTAATTGTGGCCGTAAACTTCTACTAGCTGACATGTAAAATATATCGCGTAATAGGTTTGAAAGCGTTGTATTTACATTGCGTAACAAATTTTCACTGTTTTCACAAATTCTGTTTTGGTGGATTTGACTCATTTCGAAAAAAAAACTCTTCATATAATGACTGTTTCAGGTACAGCTTCTTCCCTAGGGCGATTCAGCAGTGGAATTCATTACCAGATTCTGTTGTGAAAATTGCATCGCTTACGGAGTTTTTAGAAGCGACGAAGTCTGTAGTGTGTTTTGATGCCATGCATTAGTTAAGATTGTGATGCCAGGTGTGAATTACGTGCCTTGTAATTAGACTGTGATATTTATTATGTGTTTCGATATGTGCTATATGTGTTTCAGCAGTGATGCTTTCCTTACATATGTTTAACTGATGAACTTCTTAAACTACATGCCTTGCAATTATAGATTTGTTATATTAATTTTGATTTGATATGTGCTTTGGTATAATGTGTTCCAGTAGCGCATGCTCCTATATGTTTCTCTTATGCACATTTCTGTTTAAATATGACGTCATTCCACTCCTGTAATAGCCCGTAATGGCTGACAGGTATTGATAAATGAAATGAATTAAATGAAATGATTAACGATACGGCCAGGAGAGCACAAAGTCGTAGGCGGCTGGATAGATAGCTAGGTAGATAGGTACGCTCAAAGTCGCCGAAGTTCGCTAAGAAATGCTTCGCATTTAAAAAAATTCAGCGGCTGCGCCCACGGTGGGAACGGAAGACGACGTACCGCCGCGATGTCGTGGGCCCTCTGGACGGCCGCATTCTCCATTTTTGGGCATTTTAGTCGACATGGGGCGAGCAGTTTTGTTTGTCCAGTTTTTGTGGTACATACGTTCGTGTTTGGTACCCTTCTTCATTCCAAGTGTACAAGAGCTGAGTAGTGTGGTCTAGCCCAATTTTAGTGGCGCATTAATTTTTGGCTCGGAATAGGTTTTTTTCACTTTTTGAGGACCAGGGGTGTGTAGTGAGGTTTGCCTTGATGAAGTGGCATATACCTGCTAGGGATTTTCTCTTAAAGAAGCACCAACACAAAATTTAAGTGTTTTCGGCTTGTTGCTCTAAATATAAACACGGGTGTCGAGAACCCTGAAAACAGCGTCGTAGTGCTTTAGAATGCATTGAATTTTTTCTTTGAACATGGCCACCATAAAGAAAAGCACTGTCCGTTTCACTATAGAGGAAGCGGCTTCAAAGTGTCTCGTCAACGCAACTCTGACGGCCAGGGAAGACTGACTGGCGTAATACAAGCACCAACTCTTCATTTCGCTGAACTTGTGGCCGGGACACTGAAAGTCAAATCACAGCGAGCATTGCACGCTTTACACTGATATCGGCAAACAGAGGGTCGACCGTCGATCAAAACTGACAAGCGGTGATGCTCGTCGTCATTTATACATGCGCCATCGAATATTAAAGCGTTATCGCTACAGTGGCTACGTCAGTTCCAGAACAAAACTGTAATGTTCGCGCTGTGCGCGTAATCACAGCAGAAGGTTCTAAGATTGTCTAGATAGTTCCTTGCCCTTCGACGTGGTTAGCGCGAGGTAGCAGTTACACGTGTAATAGGGCCGTAAGATGAAAAGAAAGGAGGGCGTGTGGCAGTATTGACTTGTCCTCAATGTCCGCAGCGGTAAGGCTAGCTTGCAGATGTTGGGTCACGAAAACTTCATGATCAATGTAAATTATTTTTATAAGTGTTATCTGGCTTCGGTGTGTTGCGGGCGTTTATACCGCACATCATGGGGAAACAATATCGCTCTTGGGGTGCCTAAAAATCGTGTCAGTACTCCTTTAAGTAGGCGTGATGAATTCGCTCCTGGAGCTCACGACGGCCCATTGTTTAAACCAGTACACTATGTTTCCGTAGACGCCGTCAGGTCGGTGCCTCCTCGCTCGCCTCTATATACAACACGACCATCAAACAAAGGACAAGCTTAGGGTACCGCAGCATTACACTGTAAGCAAAAATTAGCCGAGATGGCAGCTTTCCCAGCATATGAGCCCCCAAAACTCCCATGCCCCAATCATTTACTCCGTCGTAGCGGAGTGAAGTCGGCACATGTCGTAAAACGCCCCTGGCTTAATGACAGAGTTTATGAATGACATGACCTTAAACTCCCCACGGAGTTTCAGGTCACGGGGGTAGAAACTCGGTAAGGGACTTCTAAAAAGCATTTTTCGTCGTGACGTGCGTGTCACGTGGTTAAAAACTCCCTATGGGAGTTTTAAAACCATTTTTGGTCGTGACGTGCGTGTGTGTGCGTGTGTGGGTCACCGTGTGAGTATTTGTCTACAGACAACGAAATTATCAGTGCAGCGAGGATTTGCAACGGCCGGTTGGTGTTCAGTGTGAACGTGTCAAGGTCTTTCGCACCGCTGAGCCACTCTGGACAGAGAGAAGTTTCACTCGCGCCAGCGTCCGACCGCGAGCTGTCTGTCCGAACGGCCGTACCCATGCAAGCAAGCACACGAGTACAAGCCACCTACACGCCGCGAGTACCTAGCTTCAAAGTGCCGACTTGCGAAGCAGTAGCACTGAAAACTGGGCGATTTGATACGGATGCATGAATTTTGAACGGCGCGACAATTTAAGACGAAAAATACGATAGAAACACACGAACACAAGCGCCCACTCACAACTGAAGTGTATTCAATAGCACACACCATATATATATATATATATATATATATATATATATATATATATATATATATATATATATATATATATATATATATATATATATATATATATATATATATATATATATATATATATATATATATATATACGTGCTACACACAACGCAAAAGCACAAACAAAAAAAAACCAAAGCTTGTTACCCATTAAGGTACATTTCCTTATCCTGTAGCGCGATTGAGAGACAGCTGATGCATGAATCATTTTTATTTTGGATGTGCCATGCCTCGATTATTTCACGCGTTGTCTTGTCATGATGTCTCGAAATTATATTTGTTAGGTTAAACTGAGGCACGCAGCCGCACTTCTGACAGTGCTGAGAAATGTGCGATAAACTATCAGAACGCAAATTAACCTCATGCTCCCTTCATCTGACATTCACACATCTGCCTGTCTGGCCTATATACGCAGAGCCACAAGAGAACGGAAGATTGTAGACCACATTTGTGGCACAACCGATAGCCTGAGTCCTGTGCTTGACACCACATCCTTCTTTCTTTTCTTTTTTTTTTGGCCTCCGCCTGTCTACGTACACGTTCGCAAATAGCCCCTACTTTGTTTGGTACAGAAAACACCACGTCAACCCCATATCTACCGGCGACATTTTTCAAACCATGGGACAAGGCATGCACATACGGTACAACTGCAACACATTTTCTTTTTTAAATGCGAAGAATTTCTTGGCGAACTTCGGCGACTTTGAGCGTATCTATCTATCTATCTATCTATCTATCTATCTATTTATCTATCTATCTATCTATCTATCTATCTATCTATCTATCTATCTATCTATCTATCTATCTATCTATCTATCTATCTAGCCGCCTACGATTTTGTGCTCTCCTGGCCGCATCGTTAATGGCATTTATACCAAAATTGATATGGTATAACATGACTTTATGACAAACATGAATGACTGGTGATATCATGAAAATCATGACTAACTTGTCATGAAAAGTATGATTTACACGCCATGGCCATAGTGCTTCTGAGGCCGTTTTCTTAACTTGATATATCCAATAATTGGTACAATGAGACATTTTTGCATGACCAACAATAATGACAGGTGGTAATATGACAATCATGACCTGCATGTCATGTACAACATGATTTACGTGCCACGCTCATGACGCGCTGACGGCCGTTTCGCTAGCTTGATGTACACCAAATTTGGTATTGCGTGACTGTATGACGAACATGAATGCCAAGTGGTCATATGGAAACCATGATATGTCATGTGCTACATGACTTGCATGCCACGCTTATGGCACTCTCGCGGCTGTTTCGCTAGCTTGATATACGCCAAATTTGCTATGGAGTGACGTGATTGTATGACGAGCATAAATGACTAGTGGTAGTATGGAAATGATGACATGTCATGTGCAACATGACTTGCATGCCACGCTCCAGACACTCTCGGGGCCGTTTCGCTAGCTTGATATACACCAAATTTGGTATTGAGTGACGTGACTGTATGACGTGCATAAATGACAAGTGGTAATATGGAAATCATGTCACGTGCTACATGACTTACATGCCACGCTCATGACGCTCTGGAGACCGTTTCGCTAGCTTGATATAAACCAAATTTTTAAGGCGAAAGCCTTTAATGTGTCATCCTCACGTCCGTCCGTCCGTTCGTTTGTGCCCTGGCACGGTGCCAGGTGGGCGCCGGGGCGCGCAAACGGACGCCGGTGGCGTTGGCCTCAACAGCGCTCGCGCTTTGCTTGCGTAGCGTCACTGTGCCCAGCATGTCCAATCATGCAAGGAGGGAGACGCGCGCATCGTGATCCATTCTAACCGACCCCGTCTCGGTGGGCACAGGCGTTCGAGGAACATACTTGGGAATTTACAAAGTGCCTGCCAATTTAAACGCTGGAACGCGGATGGCGTCTGCCCGATGCGCAAAGTGCGAGAATACGAACGCATGTTAAACGAAGGCAGATTGGTCGCGCGTCTCGCTGCGATTCGAGGTAAAAAAATGAAAAAAAGAAAGCACGCACAGATTCTGTTTGTGTGCCGTCCCAATGAGAGTGTAAAAAAAAGACATCGCATAGTCAGTCGAATGGCCACAAGCTTTGGCCCAACACACTTTGGAATGTACAGTGACCTTTTGAGCGCCGTGGTTGTATGACGAGCACAAATGACAAGTGGTAATATGGAAATCATGACATGTCATGTGCAACATGACTTGCATGCCACGCTCATGGCGCTCTCGTGGCCGTTTCGCTAGCTTAATGTACCCCAAATTTGGTATTGCGTGACGTGACTGTATGACGAACATAAATGACTGATCCTAACATGTAAATCATGACATGCATATTATGTATAGCATTATTTGCTCCATGCTGGCTGCTTCGCATTACATCGCTTCCCACAGTGCGTGGGATCTGCCGGTTTTTCTTTATCAAACAGTTCTTTTTTTGTATCCCTGCCCTGACCTTGTTTTATTGCTCGAATTAACTTTTCACATGTTCGGGTCAAAACATGATCTGGGAACCCGGCGCATTTTAATCTGTCCACCTGTCTTGACACACTCTCATGTATTTTATGAAGGCACGTCTTATTGTTAGCCGACCGGAGAACAGACGCAGCAATGCCATCTTTTACAATGTTCGAATGGCCAGACGAATAACTGAGAATTTCTTTTTTTGAACGTGGCCAAAACTGTCAACAAATGTGATCGGGAGTAACGAACAACATCAAGTCTATAAATCGCAGTTCATTCTGCTGAGGAACCTCGTACGTAAACATTAGGCCGTTACCAAGCTTCTTGAAAACGTCAAGTACATCATGCACAGTTTTTACTTTCATCTAAACTCACAAGATAGTCATCTACATACCTAAATATTTTTACACCGCACCCACCAAGTACCTGTTCGATAGCTTCATCAATACAACTCAAAAAAATATTGCTCAGAACCGGGGCAATCCTCGACCCGATACAGATACCCTCTTTTTGCAAGTACAGCTTACCCTCAAAACCTATAACTGTAGAACTTAAATAAAACCTTAATAATTCGTGAAAAGAACTGACAGAAACAACACTTATTGACAAAATCACACTCATCATTGTACAAATCAACGCATCTTTGCACTCATCTTATCAGTTCCCTCTGCGGTATAGAATAATACAGGTCCTCGGCATCAACGCTAAACACGCTGTATTTTCCGGGTTTCCAGTCTGCCAAGTAGTGCACAACACCCTCAGAGTTAGACACCATGACTGGATCCTGAACATTTAAGTGGTTTAAGCATTTCTGAAGAAATGGAGACAAGCACAATTGCCACGAACCTTTTTCGGAAACTATGGTTCTGAACGGTTCGTGGCAGTTGTGATTGTCTCAATTTCTTCAGAAATGCTTAAACCACTTAAATGTTCAGGATCCATTCATGGTGTCGAACTCTGAGGGTGTTGTGCACTACTTGGCAGACTGGAAACCCGAAAAATACAGCGTGTTTAGCGTTGATGCCGAAAACTTGCATTATTCTATATCCCAGAGGGAACTGATAACATGTGTGCAAAGATGCGTTGATTTTTACAATTTTGTCAATAAGTGTTGTGTTTCTGTCAGTTTTTTTCTCGAATTATTAAGGTTTTATTTAAGTTCTACAGTTATAGGTTTTGAGGGTAAGCTGTACTTGCAAAAATAGGGTATCTGTATCGGGTCGAGGATTGCCCCGGTTCTGAGGAATATTTTTTTGAGTTGTATTGATGAAGCTATTGAACAGGTACTTGTTGGGTGCGGTGTAAAAATATTTAGGTATGTAGATGACTATCTTGTGACTTTAGATGAAAGTAAAAACTCTAGAACTGTGCATGAAGTACTTGATATTTTCAAGAAGCTTGGTAACGGCCTAAAGTTTACGTACGAGGTTCCTGAGCAGAATGGACTGCGATTTATAGACTTGATGTTGTCCGTTACTCCCGATGACATTTGTTGGCAGTTTTGGCCACGTTAAAAAAAAGAAATTCTCAGTTATTCGTCTGGCCATTCGAAAATTGTAAAAGATGGCATTGCTGCGTCTGTTCTACGGTCGGCTATCACTAAGACGTGCCTTCATAAAATACATGAGAGTGTGTCAAGACAGCTGGACAGATTAAAATGTGCCGGGTTCCCAGAATGTTTTGACCCGAACATGTGAAAAGTTAATTCGAGCAATAAAACAATGTCAGGGCAGGGATACAAAAAATGAACTGTTTGATAAAGAAAAACGAAAATGCGTTACAGTTGTACCGTATGTGCATGCCTTGTCCCGTGGTTTGAAAAATGTCGCCGGTAGATATGGGGTTGAAGTGGTGTTTTCTGTACCAAACAAAGTAGGGGCTATTTGCGAACGAGTACGTAGACAGGCGGAGGCCAAAAAAAAAAAGAAAAGATAGAAGGATCTGGTGTCAAGCACAGGACTCAGGCTATCGGTTGTGCCACAAATGTGGTCTACAACCTTCCGTTATCTTGTGGCTCTGCGTATATCGGCCAGACAGGCAGATGTGTGAATGTCAGATTAAGGGAGCATGAGGCTAATTTGCGTTCTGATAGTTTATCGCACATTTCTCAGCACTGTCAGAAGTGCGGCTGTGTGCCTCAGTTTAACCCATATATGCCCAAACTCAGAAAAAATGACAAAACAAATATTTTTTTCACAAGAAAGTGCACTTGTACCCTCAAAAGAAAGCACAAGTTTTTTATTTACTGCCAGGTAAACGCGACACTGTTTTTCAAGCGGTCCTACATACTGGACACTGGGCATTATGGGTGCTATGTGCGGGTGTGGTAAGCCTTGAAACATTCCACGTGCATACCGACATTGCACTTCTCACAGCGAGGAGTTGTCTTCTCATGTCAGTGAGCGCACCTTGTCTGTTTACTCTGAGGGACAACAGTGTGGTCGGTGCGCGTCTACAAGACGTCTTTCATACGAAGCACGCGTTTGCCCGGAGAAAGCGGTCGGCACGTGGCGGGATGAAAAGCAAGCAATGTGTAGGCTTGCACACGTTGAGAATAAGACCTGTTTGATGTGCTGTAAGTGGCGCTAGTCATCAGCTAAAGAACAACCGATGTTAGAATGCATCAAAGAAGCGTCCTATATGTAGGACACTGGGCATATATGGGTTAACCTAACAAATATCATTTCGAGACATCATGACAAGACAACGCGGGAAATAATCGAGACATGGCACATCCAAAATAAAAATGATTCATGCATCAGCTGTCCCTCAATCGCGCTACAGGATAAGGAAATCTTGTACCTTAATGGGTAACAAGCTTTGCTTTTTTTGTTTGTTCTTTTGCGTTGTGTGTAGCCACGTGAATATATATATATATATATGGGTCATTCCATGTCAAGTGTACCAGGTCAATTTTCGACCATCTCCGATCCTGCTGAAAAAAATTGTCCAGGTATATGTGAGTGTGATAAGTAGTTATTGAGGCGTTATTTTTCGCTAAAAAATTTTGTGTTGCCTAGAGGGCGCTCCGAACTTTGGGCACCCAAGTGAAACTGTGTCGCGCTAAATAATTTGTGTAAAATTACTGTTCTGAGCAATTACTACGAAACAATTTTTTCCGTAATCTTAAGGCGCTGATCTTTCATAACAATGATAGTTTATTCATTTTAGTTTTAGCTCTCTTTATTTTTGGCCTTCGCGAATAATTGCAATATGCTGCATGTTTAGCGTATTTTATAAAAAGCACATCCCCGCAGGGGCGTCTGCGCGAGCAGGCGTTTGGTGTGTAGCGACACCACGGACCCGAGCTAACGGGGGGGTTTCGACTCCCTCCCACGCCTAGCCGTGCGTGGCTGAGCCGTGTCCGGGGAAAAGGGGATCCTGGGGGTTGAGCCGAAGCCGGGTGATTGGACCTTTAAGGCCCCCCCGGCAGAGGCAACACACCCCTTTGGCCTCGGCTTCACGTAGACGGCACCCCCTGGGCTGACCCACCCAGGGGAAATCGGCAGTCGCCTTTTCCTATCTCTCTCTCCCTACATCTTCGTCTTTCTCTCTCACTTTTAATCTTTCCTGTCTTCTCCTCTCTTCTAGTTACTTCCAGTTTTCTTGGCGGCGAGGGTTAACCTTGTGTGTTCCACCCCACCTTGGGATGCCTCACATCTGGTTATAGTGGCGGTGCACAGCTGGCGTATGCAAGCTGCTCCGTCATGTCTTGCAGCGTCCCCTTGTTGGGCTCGGTGGTGGGTGGCTGCCACCGCTGCCGAACGTAATCCATATTTCATGGCTGAGAACTTTCCTCAACTATCCATTGATCGCTCCCTGAAAAGGGTGCGCACCGAAGCAAACTTTCATCTTTTTGTACCGAACAAAGACACCTTCCCACGCTATCATGTTATCCATAGTGACACACCTGCAAAGCCAGTGAGAAAACTCTCCCCGTTCCTAGTTTCAAGATGCCTGATAGACACACTTGGAACAGGTTACAAAGCAACGAAAATGGCCAGTGGGGACCTCCTAATTGAAGTCCGAGACAAAGAGCAATATGAAAAACTATCCAGCCTGAAGACCTTTGGTGATGTCCCCATCACTGTGTCAGCACATCGTTCGATGAACACTGTCCGAGGCGTTGTATCAGAGGATGACCTAGTTGACCTTACAGATGCTGAACTTCTTGACGGCTGGAAGCATGAAAATGTAGTCAATGTCCAGAGAATTAAGATCAAGCGAGATGGCAAAGATGTTCCAACAAAACACATAATCATTACATTTGGCTCCAGCGTCCTTCCTGACACACTTGTAACTGGGTATACAAAGCTCCGTGTCCGCCCATACATCCCCAATCCCCGACGATGCTTCCAGTGCCAGAGGTACGGTCATGGTTCCCAGACATGCCGAGGCCAGCCCACATGTCCAAAATGTGGATCAACTGAGCACAACTCGGAAACATGTGACAATACACTTCACTGTGTGAACTGTGATGGCGAGCACGCCGCGTACTCGCGCTCGTGCCCATCCTGGAAAAAAGGAAAAGGACGTCATAGCACTCAAAGTAAAAGAAAATATTTCATTCAGGGAAGCGCGGAAACGTCTCTCGTTCCTTCAAGGAACAAAGTATGCTGATGCGGTGCGTAAAGGGGCAGCACCGCACCAGCCCCAGGCAACCACCTCTGGGTTCGCACGTAGCGAGCCAGTGGCGGTGCCACCTGCCCCTTTAGCGGTAGCGGGTAAGCCTGCTCCGCCTGCATCGAAGCAGAGCCCCTCAACCTCTGGGCTGTTGGGGCAAGGGGCCTCTCCGCATGCGGCGAGGTCTCTCACAAGGTCGACAAAGCTACACAGGCAGGTGTTCACTTCCTCAGTCGAGGCAATGGACACCAGCAAAACTCCTTCGGCGTCGTCGATGCCGAAGGACCGAAGCATTTCACTCGAGCGCTTGAAAAAAGACAAAGCGACTCGAGTGATTGCACCTGCAAAAGACACATAGATCATTAAAGTTCTTGTACGCAGATAACCTACACTACAAACCTACACAACATATAAAAAAATGGATACTCAAATAATTCAGTGGAACGCTTGAGGTCTCATTCGCAATTTGGATGATATCCAAGAGCTGCTTTCTAAATACCAACCAAGGCTATTCTGCGTACAAGAAACACATCTAAAGTCAACCCTCAAAAACTTTCTGCGACAGTATGTTGTCTTTCGTAAAGACCGCGATGACGCCCTTGCGTCATCCGGTGGCGTTGCGATTATAGTAGAAAAAACCATAGCGTGTCAAGGATTACAACTACGAACACCTTTGGAAGCAGTAGCTGTTCGCGCTGTCCTTTTAAATAAGCTCATCACCATTTGTTCACTCTACATACCCCCACATTACCAATTACACAAGCATGAATTTCAGTCTTTAATCAATGAAATGCCAGAACCTTACCTCGTTCTCGGCGATTTCAATGCGCACAGCAGCTTGTGGGGTGACTCTCGCAGCGACGCTCGCGGTCGTCTGATTGAGGATTTCCTCTTTTCCACTGGTTCATGCCTATTAAATAAAAAAAGAGCCCACATATTTTAGCCTCGCGAACAAAACATATTCATCCATAGATCTTAGCATTGTCTCACCCGCGCTTTTACATGATTTTAACTGGGAAGTGGTTAAAAACCCTTACGGGAGCGACCACTTCCCCATATTACTGAAAACGCCAAAAGAAAACAAATCCCCTCCACAGGCCCCACGGTGGAAGCTCGATACAGCTGACTGGGAGAAGTTCCAGTCTCTAACAAACATCTCATGGGCAGACATGTCTTCCTTAGGAATTGATGCAGCTGTCCAGTATTTCACTGCTCTTATAATCGACGCCGCCTCACAAAGTATATCCCAGGTTAACAATTCGAGAGGCAGACGCCGAGTTCCATGGTGGAATAAGGAATGCCGCAAGGCCCGCAAGAAACAGAATAAAGCCTGGGGGCTGCTGCGCGATTCGCCAACTGCAGAAAATTTAATGAACTTTAAACAGGTCAAATCGCAAGGCCGGAGAATCCGCCGGCAGTCCAGAAGAGAGAGTTGGCAGAGGTTTCTCTCGAGCATCAATTCCTACACGGATGAGGCAAAGGTATGGGACAGAGTTGGTAGAATGAAGGGCCGCGAAACATCTCTTCTTCCTTTGGTAAACACACAAGGTGACTCTTTGGAAGACCAGGCAAACTTCCTGGGCACACATTTCCAACATGTATCCAGTGCGTCACACTACTCTGAAACCTTTCAACGGCACAAAACACAAATAGAACGACAGAAATTAGAACGTAAAAGTACGAAACCTGAGGGATACAACCAACCCTTCTGCTTAGCAGAGCTGCAGCCAGCACTTAACTGTTGCAAGAATTCTGCTCCAGGTAACGACCGCATAATGTACCACATGTTGAAACACCTCCCCTCTGAAACACAGAAAACCCTCCTTTGCCTGTACAACGCCGTATGGTCCTCCGGCGAGATGCCCTCATCTTGGAAAGAGGCCATTATTATCCCTGTCTTGAAACAGGGCAAGGATCCATCTTCTGTTTCAAGCTACCGCCCTATAGCACTAACAGACTGTCTATGTAAATTGTTTGAAAAAATGATTAACCGCCGTCTTCTACATTTCCTGGAATCAAACAAGCTCCTAGACCCATATCAGTGCGGGTTTCGAGAGGGCCGGTCCACGACTGACCATCTCGTACGTATCGAATCACACATTCGCGAAGCTTTTGTCCACAATCAATTTTTCCTTTCCGTATTCCTTGATATGGAGAAGGCGTACGACACCACATGGCGGTTTGGAATATTGAGGGACCTCTCGCACCTGGGTGTACGAGGCACGATGCTAAATATAATAGAAAGCTACTTGTCGAACCGTACATTTCGTGTTCGAGTAGGCAATGCCCTATCACGACCATTTGTGCAAGAAACGGGAGTGCCCCAGGGAGGGGTACTCAGTTGTACACTCTTTATAGTTAAAATGAATTCCTTGCGTATGTGCATTCCGCCCACCATGTTTTATTGTACATATGTCGATGATGTAGAAATAGGTTTTAAATCATGCAATCTCGCCACATGTGAACGGCAGGTACAGCTTGGACTGAACAAGGTGGCCAAGTGGGCAGGCGAGAATGGCTTTAGTCTAAATCCACAAAAGAGCACTTGCGTCGTATTTTCCAGAAAACGAGGGCTACACCCTGATCCGGACATTGACCTGCAGGGTCAACGTCTACCTGTAATAACGGAGCAAAAATTTTTGGGGGGTGATTCTGGATGCAAAGCTAACCTTTGTACCTCATATAAAATACCTAAGAAATAAATGTATGAAATCATTGAACATTCTGAAAGTGCTGTCACACACCACATGGGGTAGCGACAAGAAGTGCTTGATAAACCTTTACAAAAGCCTCATCCGCTCACGTCTAGACTATGGAGCCATAATTTATCAGTCTGCCTCGTCAAGCGCCTTAAAAATGCTGGACCCCATCCACCACTTAGGTATCCGGCTATCTACAGGTGCTTTCAGGACAAGCCCTGTGGAAAGCCTCTATGTGGAATCGAACGAGTGCTCCTTACACCTGCACAGATCTTACCTGTCGTATGTTTATTTCCTCAAGGTGAACGCAAACAACGAACACCCCGCACACACCACAATCAATGATTTGCATAGCTCTGACCTATTTTATAACCGCCCTTCGGTAAGACAGCCCTACGCACTTCGCGTCAGGGGCCTAGCTCAGGAGATGGATGTGCCACTCCTTGAGCATCCTTTGGCCACTCCTGCTGTAAATCTCCCTCCATGGCAGTGGCAACTTATAAATTGCGATGTATCTTTCGTAGAGGTTACTAAGCACGCGCCTGCTGCACATATCCGCCAACACTTCCTCGAACTACAGCACAAGTACTCCTACCCTGAATTCTTTACCGATGCATCAAAATCTCAAACTGGTGTGTCTTACGCTGCGGTCGGGCCATCCCTTTCCGATGCCGGCGCTCTGCATCCCAACACAAGCATTTTTACAGCGGAAGCCTATTCGATACTTGCGGCCGTTAAACACATTCAAAAATTAAAACTACAAAAGGCAGTTATATACACAGATTCCCTAAGTGTAGTAAAAGCTCTGAAAACTTTGAAAAAACATACAAATCCTATCCTCATTTCTCTCTACTCAATCTTATGCACGATCTACGCACTAAAACAGAATATCGTTGTATGCTGGGTACCAGGACACCGCGAGATCGAGGGGAACGTGTTGGCGGATCAGCTAGCTGCATCCGCCCACGAAAATACTGCCGTTTTAACTATGACTGTCCCTGCACTAGACCTGAAGCCCTTCTTAAAACAGAAGGTCAGAGCTCATTGGCAGCGCTTATGGGATAAGGAAAAACAAAATAAGCTACATCTTATAAAACCACACCTTGATAATTGGCCGCCGATATCTAAGTCACGTCGTACAGAAATAATGCTCTGCAGACTTAGAATAGGACACACTCACACTACACACTCTTACCTTTTTTCCGGTGGCAATCCACCCTTGTGTGATAAATGTGGCGAGCCTCTTACTGTCCTGCACATCCTATTACAATGCCCAGAACTAGACGCTGAAAGGAACAAGCATTTCCCATTAATATACCGGCAACAGGTACCACTTCACCCTGCTATGTTCCTAGGCAGGGAACCACTTTTTAAATATCAATCTCTCTTTGCATTTCTCAATGATATCAATAATTTTAACGTAATTTACCCAGGTAACCCATAGCGCCGCCTCACAACTGAGGTTGCGGCTGCGGTGGCTCTACCAAATGAAGCACCTGCCTCCCGGCCTTTGGGCTCAAAGACTGCGAGGAGGCATTCGTGCTATTTAAATCTCTCACTTGTAGAAGTTATGCTCACTAGTCATTCATATCACACCCATAGATCACATCGCGTATCACTGCCATAATTTTATGCTATATACACATGTTTTACGCTTTATACAGCGCGTGATTTTAGGCCTCTTTACAGCCGTTGTTCACCGAACATCAAAATCCTACCATAATCCCACGATAAACCTGCCATGAAAACTCACTAGTCAAAGCTAGTAGTACATCATCTGAAATGGCGCTCTTTGGCCACCAATGGCCCTTGCGCCACAAAACCCTACTAATCATCATCATCATCATATAAAAAGCACATATTTTTTCGGGAGTAATATAATCACACTATGTGTTTTATGGGTTCCTATAATAAATGATGAAAATACTTCGCGAGCCTATGAAGCAAAAACGTTGCCACAATATTGTGACAAAGTTAGAAAAAATGGCATTTTTACTCATATTGAAGCTTGATTTTTCTCAATGTAGCGGTCAAAGTAAAAATATGGCTTATATATTGTTACATAGTATGATTTGGTGGCAAGACATACAGAAAGTTTCAAAAGAGTAGATTTTGTTTTAAGGGAGAAAAAAATTTTCCAGCTGAACAACTACAAGGTAATAGAAAGTTTGCCTTTGCCTCGCCTTCACTGCATAGCAGGTCAGCGCAAGGTTCTAGCGGGGGCTTTTCGGCGGCGAATAATGCAAGTCATTCAACAGCTTGTCACTTGCATTGGTAATACTGCTGTACAGAACGTCAAAAAGGGCAATAGTGCTAATTTTATGGAACGGTATCTTCCCCCCTTGGACCTTATCGGGCAGGTTATGCTCAACCGCTTCATAGTCCCAAGGGACAGAATTATAATGCAGTCGATGGCCTGTAATACAGTATTGTGGTGTTGTGTTTGGCTTCTGATAATTAATGCACCTGGTCTTAATAATAATTAACGACATAATTAAGGTATAGCTTACTTAAGATGTTTTTATGATGTATCAGGTATAGGCCGATGCGTCATCGCTTATCACTGGTTTCCATGATGAAATGATGTATCCTAGGTGTACGCGTTGGAGATGATTCGATATCGTGCTTATATATGACACTTAATGCGCCATTTCCAGTTGCGATTTAAAATTTTCATCCACCTCTTTCCTAAAGGTCCTAGGGTGCTGAATATGATAAAAGGCCATCACCATTACTGGACGGGCTTTTTAATTAGAACATTTTCAGCACCTTCAGACAATTAAGAAATAGGGTGATGAAAATGTTCAAATCCCTCCGGAAATGGTGACTCGAAGTGTCATTTATGGGCATGATGTCGCATCATCTCTAACGCGTACACCTAGCATACATAATTTCATCATGCAAACCACTGACAAGCGATCACGCATCGGCCTATACCTGTTACATCATGAAAATAGCTTAAGTAAAGTATACCTTAATTATGTCGTTAATTATTAAAAACAGGTGCATTAATTATCAGAAGCCAAACACAACGCCCCAATATTGTATTGCAGGCCATCGACTACATTATAATTCTGCCCCTTTGGAAGCGGTTGAGTATAACCTGCCCTATTATGGTCCAAAGGGGAAGATACCGTTCCATAAAATTAGCACTATTGCCCTTTTTGACCTTCTGTACAGCAGTATTACCAAAACAAGGGGACAATCTGTTGTATGACTTGCATTATTCGCCGCCGAAAAGCCCCCCGCTAGAATCTTGCGCTGACGTGCTATGCAGTGAAGGCGAGGCAAAGGCAAACTTTCTATTACCTTGTAGTTGTTCAGCTGGAAATTTTTTTTTCTCCCTTAAAACAAAATCTACTTTTTTGAAACTTTCTGTCTGTCTTGCCAACAAATGATACTATGAAACAATATATAAGCTATATATTTACTTCGACCGCTACATTGAGAAAATGAAGCCTCAATATGAGTCAAAATGGCATTTTTTCTAACTTTGTCACAATATTGTGGCAACGTTTTTGCTTCATACGCTCCCGAAGTATTTTCATCATTTATTATAGGAACCCATGAAACACATAGTGTGAATATATTACTCGCGAAAAAAATATGTGCTTTTTATAAAATACGCTAAACATGCAGCATATTGCAATTTTTCGCCAAGGCCAAAAAAAGAAAGAAAGCTAAAACTAAAATGAATAAACTATCATTGTCATGAAAGATCAGCGCCTTAAGATTACGGAAAAAAATTGTTTCGTAGTGATTCCTCAGAACAGTAATTTTATACATATTATTTAGCGCGACACAGTTTCACTTGGGTGCCCAAAGTTCGAAGCGCCCTCTAGGCAACACAAAATTTTTTAGCGAAAAATAACGCCTCGATAACTACTTATCACACTCACATATACCTGGACAATTTTTTTCAGCAGGATTGGAGATGGTCGAAAATTGAGCTGGTACACTTGATATGGAATGACCCATATATATATATATATATATATATATATATATATATATATATATATATATATATATATATATATATATATATATATATATATATATGTGATTGAAGAAAAAGGATGCACGTACGAAATGTTTTATTAACGTTTCGGCTGGTGGACCAGCCATCGTCAGATTCTGACGAAGGCTGGTCCACCAGCCGAAACGTTAATAAAACATTTCGTACGTGCATCCTTTTCTTCAATCATATTCCGAGCCGGAACCATCGATCTTCAAACCCAAAATATATATACATATATATATATATATAGTCAAGAAATGAAGGAGCACACTTACGAAAATTGAATATTTTTTACTGGTTAACGTTTGGGCCGTGGCACGGCCTTCGTCAGAATGAAAAGAATTACAGGCATGTGGCCGCTTTTATGGGCATGAACACGTGGGTATAAAACACGTGAATGTTTAAAAGGATCACACCAACCATGATAACAACACCTGCAATATATATATATATATATATAGATATATATATATATATATATATATATATATATATATATATATATATATATATATATATAAATAAATAGTGGGAAAAGAATCACGCGGACCCCGATAGAATTATGAACAAGAAAAGAAAATACGACTTTGGTTGGTTTGGCACTGTATATTCTTACTAACGTTTCGTCTGGTGGACCAGACTTTGTCAGTCTGGTCCACCAGACGAAACGTTAGTAAGAATATACAGTGCCAAACCAACCAAAGTCGTATTTTCTTTCTTATATATATATATATATATATATATATATATATATATATATATATATATATATATATATATATATATGGTGTGTGCTTTGAATAAACTTCAGTTGTGAGTCGGCGCTTGTGTTGGTGTGTTTTTTTCGTCTAAGTTGTCGCGCCGACTTACGAAGAACTGCAAAGGATAATTTCAACGGTAACAAAAGTAAGCTGTGGCAATCGTCAGCGGTTGCTTCTGGAGTTTCACCGACTAAAACTTCGAAGCGGTACGAAGTAGGCTTCGCACGACACCGGCATCAAGCTGGCCGGCGGCCGGTGTGAGAGCTGCGCCGGCGACGCGCTCGCCCTGACCGCCGGCGACGGTTGCTCCTCGGAGTGTCACCGGTATTTCACCGGCTGCAACTTCTAAGAGGTAAGAATGCTGCGCTGAGTCGTCGGTATCAAGCCGGCGGCGTAGCGAGCTCGCACTGCTGCACCGGCCACCGGCGAATCAAAGAATGTGTTTCACAGTAAATAAAGGCTGCGGGAATATTAACAGTTAAAACTGTCTCTTCTGCGCCATGCGGCCACAGCTGTCAAACATATAACGCAAGCGCGAGTGCCGATACGAGGCAGAGGCACACTGAACCCACTGAACATACGGCTGCCCATGCACTGCGACCAACAGGACTCGCGACTGCGAACCGTCTCGTTCGTTGAAGTCTATCGCTCCGTAGCTTGAACTGCGCGGATAGCGGACACCTATTTTTTTGTGTGTGTGTGTGAAAAATAACGACCACGAAAACGTCACAGCAGCAAGCATTTTGTGATCGCCAGCAGTCGTTCATCGTATAGCCGGGCCGTACTCCTGGGAGAGGCCTAGCTGCGGCGGCGACAAGAACGCGGTAGCGGCGGGACGCCTCGGTTCCTCACCGGTGTTGCTGAATGTGTGCCTCTGAAGTGCTCTGCACGCCCGCTCGTAGTTTGTGGGTTTGTGTACGATTCAGTGCATATTATGGACACACACACACAGCTCTGATAATACACATTCAGCCCATGCGAGAGAGCGCCAGCTGATAATTAAGTTTCGCCAATTAAAAAGCGGTCAATGTTTGGAGGATTTAAAATAAAAGATATGTGTATTTCAGGGGTACCTATCAGCCCATCGGATTTTTATACCTACGCCATGAATGTTTATTGCTTAATTACGCGTAAAAGAAGTGCCCACCAGAGCAACATGGGAGGTCAAGATGCGGTGCCTATATATACGCGGTGACCGACGTGTGGTCGTGCAGCGCGAGTGGCGGTCGATGTCACTGTTGTAATAAATTGTGAGCTTTCTGTGCATGTGTGTGTACGTGTGATGAATGTTAAGTGCTTCGAAGCTACTTTAATTACACATTCGCGCGCACATTGTACGGCTGCGAAAGGCGGTCACTTTTTTTTCGATGGATATAAAAGTTTACTCCCATCCTTACCTGAAACAAATCCCCGATGGATGTAAATAAATACTCGCCTCAATCCATCCAGAAACACCGTGCTTTAGGGAAGTAAATTTTTTACTCCGCCTGTAGGGAGTATATAAAACCCCCATCGGGGGGGTGCGCCAGAGGACAAGTTATTTTTGCTCACAGTGTAGAAACGCAAACATGATGGTTCTACGGTTAAGTTCGACTGCTTGTATGAGCTTATTTTTGGTTGTGTTGATTGTCTTTACTTTGTAATTGATAATCTCCAACTATTTCTGCGGGAAATATTAGGACCATACAAATAACGCACTGCGAAAGGCAGATGTGAATAACCTCTTCTGGCCGTGTGATTCGAATTATTGACTCACCGTTCGCGAGCTCCTGCACCAGGCTGGAAATTAAGAGCAACAACTGGCTATTTGTATATCGTGTTGATAAGTGCGAATGGCAATAACACGACAGTGAAGTGCCATCTCACATTTCCAAAGTGAAGTACAAGACGTCTTGTTTTGTATGAAAGAAGCGCTGGCTGCACATGACTTGTCTTCCCCATTTTGTATCATCATCAGAGATATTGTCTCGTGTTAAACATACGAAAATAATTCGTTCTCTATTTCATTATTGATTCAAATATAAAAAGCCACCAGCGATTAGTATAGTGCCTGATGCGAAGTTTAAGTGCAGTTATACGTGTGATTTCATTTAGCGGGTCTGAAGCGGCGATGAGCTTCTCTTTCGTCACTGCGGACTGCAGGTTTCCATCGCTAATTGTTCAGGAAGAACTAGTGAAACTATCTTCCATGTGTCGAACGCGTCGGGTTTTTGCATGGCTTGTCGAATGTTCGGGGTTAAAGGAATACTGACTCATGTCTGAAATAATTTCGGGTTTTTACTCTAAACAAAGAAGAACCAATGTCGAAAACCCTAAAAAACATGGTTGATTCCTTCTTCATAGGAATCGGCATAACACAAAAGTGAAACTTGTCTTTAAATACACGTTTACTGTAATTGATATAAGAGAGCCTGCGCAATGTCTATTGATGTTGCCAATATATAGCACTGTTGAACATAGATTCACCCACGTGGACACTTGGGGGTACATCTCCATCCAGACGACCAACGTCTATGATGAATGATTAAAAAAACCCTTGTGCTAGCTGTAGTACTTAACGGTGAGAGCATGATCAGAGAAAGCGGTGTGCCAGCCAGAAAAGCGTTGCCGCTCGGACGCAGAGTTTGGACTAAAGCAGCCATCCAGCGGCGGGGTAAAAGATTCATTCAACGCCACTGCCGGACAAGAGGTGAACGCAACGCCCGTCTCTCGACTCCCCTGTAGGCCGGCCGCGACTTTTCTCGGGGGCGAGCGTAAGCAGGGAACGCGGCGTTACATCCAGGCGTCATTCAGACGGACGGAGGGGAAAAAGTCAAGTTTCACCGCAAGGGTGAAGCAATGAATGCGATAGCAACAAATTGTAATGTTATCCGAAGTGAGGCTGGCAGCTAAGTTTTTAGATGTGAAGCATCTTATGGCGAAGCTTAATCCGCTGGTGGTGGTGGTGGTGGTGGTGGTGGTGTGCCGCGTGCCCACCCTTACTGCGCATGCGCAAACAGTTAAAGAAAAAATAAAAATAAAAAAACCTCCTCTCCCCCCTCCCTCTCCTCTAGGCATCCCCTCCCCCACGGCAACCACACCCTCACTGCGCATGCGCCTCCCTTCCTCTCTCCCCTCTTACACTCCCCCCTCTCTCCATCCCTGCCCGCGGCGTCTAACCCTCCCCCTGCGCATACGTCCCCCCTCTCTCTCCTCTCCTACGCTCCCCCTCTCTCCTCTACGCATCCCTGCCCACGGCGTTCACACTCCCACTGCGCATGCGTGTCACCCCCTTTCTCTCCTCTCCTCCGTTTCCCCCTCTCTCGCCTCGCGACGCCGACGCAGGCAGCGTCTGCTAGCGAGTTTCGGTTGAAAAAACCGACTGCTCGCGCTGCACAACCGTTCACTGCCCATCCCGTATATATGGCAATGGATCTTGACCTCCAAGGTGGTGCCGGTGGAAGATTTCGCCTGTGCGTTGTTGAACAATAAAAATTCGCAGCGTGCGCGTTAACTAAAAGCGGAGTGCGGGTCTCTGTGTCCAGTCGGAGTCTTCTGTCTCTCATTGCCCATTAGCAGCGATTGGCATGTTCCAGTAGGAAACACTGTTCCATCACTGCCTGCTTTGCGCCTCCCCAGTTTTCTCTCCTGCGCAACGCTGCGATGAGCGCCAGCGTCAACGCCGCCGCCAGTGTAAGCGTTAGCGCCCGCTGCTTCACATCTACACATGGTTCCCTTTAGCGGGAGATGGTGTAATTTTTTTTTTGGATCCGATCTCACGTAATCCTACAAAACGCTGGTTTAAGAGAATGCGGCCGCTCCAGGGGCACTCCTCGCACATTCCCTTCGCGTTGAGAGGGCAGCACGCAGGAGGGTGTTTGAACGATGGCCGTTCCACTCACTGCGAACAGACTCCAACTCCGTCGTAAAGGCACAAGGCAAAGATACGTTTTATTCACATGAGCTTCTAAGCGCTTTGTCTTCAGTTCAGAGCGTCCCCGCTTCTCGTGCACTCGCGCTCTTCTTCTCGGTTCCTTTACCAGCCCGGAACGTGCAAATAAACAACATTCCCGGCCGCACAAAGTTAGGCACATAGTTCAAGAGGGTGGAGTCTCTGTATCGGCCTGATCGTAAGAACACCTCCTGGCAACTTGATCTTGCAGGAACGAATGAAGCCGTCGGCACTGTGGTACACTTCCACGACCCTTGCAAGCTTCCATAGCTGGCGTGGTGCGTTGTCGACATGCACGAGCACGACGTCCCCTTGTTTCACTGCCATGGTTTATCTGGTGTCAGCAAATGTGCAGATCGTACTTGCAACAGGTATTCTTTTAAGGCGAAAGCCTTTAATGTCTCATGCTCACGTCCGTCCGGTGTCCGTCCGTCCGTCCGTCTGTCTGTCCGTCCGGTGTCTGTCCGTCCGTCCGGATGTCTGTCCGTCGGTCCGTCTGGTCGTCCGTCCGTCCGTCTGTCCGGATTTCCGTCCGTCCGTCCGGATGTCTGTCTGTCCGTCCGTCCGGATGTCCATCTGTCCGTCTGGATGTCCGTCCGTCTGTCCGTCCTTCCGGATGTCCGTCCGTCCGTCTGGATGTCCGTCCGTCTGTCTGTCCGTCCGGACGTCCGTCTGTCCGTCCGGTGTCCGTCCGTCCTACCGTCTATCCGTCCGTCTGGTGTCCGTCCGTCCGGTGTCCGTCCGTCAGTCTGTCCGGATGTCCGTCCGTCCGTCCGGATGTCCGTCTGTCCGTCCATCCGTCGGTCCGTCCGTCTTTCCGTCAGTGGAATGGCCACATCGCTTTCGCCGAACACACTTTGGAATGTACAAAGTGTCCTTCAATTTTTTTGCCACCATTACCAGAAAGTTTGAACCAGTACCTTTCTGTAGGCGTGTCTGCGTATGGCGTCTGCTCGTCTGCAATTCCCGGTGACTTCATTCACGTCCGCATAATGTTAGGATAAGAGAACATGATTCGGGTATACGTAGCGATGGCCTATCGCATATGGCGGCGCATTGTAAGCAGTGTGGTTGTGAACCCCATTTCAGTAAAACCAGCATAGTGTCACGGCATCATAACCAGACAACTCGAGAGATTATCGAGGCTTGGCACATACAAAAAGAAAAAGAGTCATGCATCAGCTTCCCGTCTGTAGCCTTGCAGAACACAGAAATCTTATACTTGAATGGGTAGATATATTTTTTGTTGACTTTTTGTATTTTTATCGTTTCTTCACACTGGTTTTCATACGTTTGTGTACGGGTTGTTATCTCTGTGAAGCCACACGGGGGTATATATGTATGTTCTGCGCTTGTGAATAAAAGTTCAGTTGAGAGTCGGCGCTTGTGTTTCGTGTCCCCCTTTTTTTCGTGTGCTTTCGTCTTCCCATTGTGGCGCCGTTTCATTAGTACGGTATCGAAGTCAACCTCTGTCCAAGGAGAAGTTCGGCTGGTGTTAACGTACAAGGTTCTCCAGCATTTGTTTCGATGAAAGTCAGAGGCCTAGAGTTGATGACTCCTTCGGCCTCAGCCAGCACTGTCGATATTTCCTCGAAGTTTAGACGAGCTTTTCCTATTATTTTTCGCAAGGGAAGCTTTACTGATCGTACGAGGCGCTCCCACCATCCACCCCACCAAGGGGGCATTCGGCGCTATAAACTTCCACGAAATGCCGACGGGGCTGAGATGACAGCGACTTTCTCTTCGGAGACCATTCGGTGTAGTCGCCGTATGTCGGCCGATGCCTTGAGAAAAGTTCGTGCGTTGTCAGAGCAGATCACGCTCGGTACTCCTCTTCTTGCTGTGAATCGCCGTAGGCACAGTAGGAAAGCCTCGGATGTCATTTTCGAAATGAGCTCGAGTGAGCTCGTAAAAATGAGCTCGTAAAAAGTGCAACGTAGCACTCCGTGTCGCCTGCTTGCGTACGTGCATAAAGGGGGCCGGCGAAGTCCACTCCGACAACTTCGAACGGGTTCGTCGGTGACACTCGATGGCTTGCCAACGGAGCAGTCTCAACTCTTCCTGGGCCCACACTGAAACGCTTGCTACATTGCAGTCGTGCAAGACTCTCTTGACCAAAGTGCGAGCCCGACTAATCCAGTAGAGTTCTCGAAGCTGGGTAAGCATATCTCTTACTCCTCCATGTAGAACTTGAAGATGGGCTCTGTTTGCCAAAAGTGTGGAAAAGTGGTGTCTTGACGGCAGTATGATTGGATGCTTAGCGTCTTGCGTGGAATGTATGAGCGATAAGCGGCGTCCAACCCGAAGAACTCCGTCTGTGTCTAGGTAAGGGCGTAGCTCAGCGATTCGAGATGTGGACTCTACTGGTTTACCCTTAGACAAACCGGTGAGCTCTGCCGGAAAGCCGTGTTCTTGAGTACGTCTGACCCAATACCGTTCAGCGTTCGAGATTTCTGTTGTCTCGAGATGTCCAGTTTTATTCGTCCTATTTCTGCAGCGGTCGGTGAATCTAAACACCCACGCAGTGACTCTGAGTAGGCGCTGAAGCCCGCTGTACCGTTGAATGTATGTCGATGATTGGAATTGAGAACCGCGTTACCACTGTGACGTGGACTGCTGCGACTTCACCTTGGGCGGCTTCCTCTATATCTTGTTCGTTTAACTGTAGGGGCCATTCTGACATAGGTCTGTCTAGCCAGTCAGGGCCATTCCACCATTTAGAGCTACACAGCAGATTCTCAAGCGTCACACCACGCGTGAGCAGGTCTGACGGGTTTTCCGGTCCAGGGCAGTATCTCCACTTTTATGGATCTGTTGTACACCTCATTTCATTGACTCTGTTGGCTACGAGCTGTTTGCATTTCGCGGTGTCGCCTTTTATCCAGGACAACACGATCACGGAGTCTGTCCACATCGTGTAGTCAACTGGAACACTTTTCAAGCCACTCGTAACGTAGGCCAACATTCTTGAGCCGATCAAGGCAGCCGAAAGCTCCAATCTCGGTAGCGTCGTCGCCTTAATGGGTGCTACACGTGACTTTGCAATCAACAACGTCGGCTTCTCCGGACTTGGCACGACGTATATTGCTGCACCGTATGCCGCTGGACTGGCGTCGCAGAATACATGTATACTTGAAGCACGTAAGGCATGTTCCCTCCGCCACACAGATAGCGAGGAATAGCAACGGCTTGCAGTTGTGGCAGCTGGATGACCCAATCACGCCATTCCTCTTGCAGTTCATTGGGTACTACTTCATCCCAGCTGATCCCTCGTGTCCACAGCTTCTGAAATAACATTCGTACGGCAATGGTATATGGTGCGACAAGTCCCAACGGGTCAAATATTCTTGATGCTGCCTGCAAGACAAATCGCTTTGTGTCCTTTTGTGTTGCCATAAATCTGAGTAGATTTTCAACCGAAAAGCTGAATTCGTCCCTTGCAGGATACCACACCAGACCCAGGACCTTAACGGATGTTTCGTGCAGAACGACCATTTCGTTACTGGTCGACTCTTGCTGACGTTCAAGGTTCCGCATCAAATTTTCTCAATTCGTTGTCCACCTGCCGATTTCATTATTGTTTGCGCTTCTCGGCAAAGTTTAGAGGCCTCTTCTTCTGTGTCGGCACCAGTGACTAAGTCGTCCACGTAAAACGAGTCAGCAAGAGTTTGGGCTGTTTGTGCCATGGTAGCCGGTGCTCTTTTCACGTGGTAGAGAATAGTAACCGTCAACATAAATGGGCTACATGTGGCTCCGAACGGCACTCGTGTCATACTCCACTCTTGTAGCTTGGCCTTGGTTAAATATCCTTCTGCAAACCAGAGAAAGCGGAAAGAATCTGTCTTCCTCCCGTATTGCAATCTGAAGGAATGCCTTTTCTATGTCTGCATCATTGCCACCGGGTGCGTTCTGAAGCGCATTAGAATTTGCACGAGATCTTGATACAAGTTGTCACCTTTTTTCAAGGCAGTCATTGAGTGACTTGCATCCTTTGGTAGGTGACGAAGCGTCAAACACCACTCGAATTTTCGTTGTCAGCGCCTGTTCACGTATGACTTCCTTGTGCGGCATATAATATAACTTCGTCACCTCAAAAGGTGTATCACTGACGACTTCAGCGTGTCGTGCTCGCAAGTATTCTCTTATAGTACGGTCATACGTTTCCAGCAGTCCCTTCTTGGCGCTGAGACGGTTAACAAGTTTTTTTCCAGTCGGGTAACGGCGACTTGCCTATTGCTTGTAAGCTCGAATCCATCCTTCCAAGGAAGGGCGACTTCATACTTTCCTTTAAGCAAGGTAATGGTTTTCTCAAAATGTGTCATGACGTCGCTCGTTTCAGGTGACTTGCTTAACGTGTCTGTGGTTCCTATGTTCTCAAGTTCCCAAAAGGAATGCAGAAACTCGTCGGAATCGGTAGCTTGAACTTCGAGCACGCACACCATCATTCGCGAAGCTGTTGGTCGAGACATCAAGTGCGATGTGCTTCCCTGGAAGGTCCATCCCAGCTTGGAGTTGAGTGCAATCAATGATTCGTTGCCTTCGCGTCTTGATACTTTGCCGGTCAACCTTTTCCACATCTGATCCGAACCGATCAGTACGCTGATGTCACTGTTCGTTATGACAGATGGGTGCATCAGTACATCGGCGACATTCTTTCCGAGCTTGAAAGACGCGACGAAGGCTACGTCCATTGCTGTCTCTTCGATGTCCTGGCAGATGTGTGGGATCTCGATTGCCCGTATGACATCTCTTCGTCGGAAAACTGACTTCGCAGTGCCAGTTCTACGATGCGACGCCTTTCAGGCTCTTGGGCTGGCGCACTTGCGAAAGTGTTGAGCGCCATCTGAGTAGTTCCCACGCTTTTCAGCTGGAGATGCCTGGACAGAGCTTCAGTTATGAAGGTTCTCTGGCTGCCACCGTCGAAAACTCCTCGTATGTAGCGGCAGGTGTCATAGTTTATGGACCACGCTCGGAAAGTCTGGAGAAACACGCAGGTGATGGAGCCTTCATTTACAGGTCGTCTTCCAAGTGATGCACAGACTGTTGTAGTATGTTGGTCGTTCTTGTCGACATAGCCTGTTCTCTGCGCACTCCTCTCGGGCTCACGCATTCTCGTAGCGTGTCGAGCTTTGCATCGCGAGCAGATCTTCCTTTTGCAGTCCCGTGCCCGATGTCCTTTGGCGGTGCAGCGGCAACACCTACTGTAGTATTTCGTTCTTCTGTGTCAGAGGCTCCTCAGCTGTGCACGATTCAGTTGTCCTTCTTTGGTTCCTGCACTGAGTTGCTGCGTAGCACAGACGACGTGGGTTTCCCACGGCGAGAACACGTAAACTGACTTGCCACGGGCGGTGTTACAAGTTCTCGACCTCCGGCGTCCCTAAAGTTACCCTTCTCTAAGCTTTCCAGCTCAATACACAGGAAGTTGAGCAAACCATCCAGCCCGACGGGTGTACCGTCACTTCTCGAGTAACGCGCCGCCTGAACGGCACACGATCGATGGTACTGCACGACCATATCCCGTGGAAGTGCCCTCAGTAGAATGTCGCAGAGCATAGACGAGAAGGATGTCTTATGAACACCCAGAGTCTCGAGGCCTCGGATATTTAGGAGAACTTGGTCGTATCAGCTGCGCAGGGCTTTGGTGTCATTTGACACACGGACAGGGCTCAACATCCGTAATTTGGCAAAATACTCTTGCTCCAGGCGCGTCTTATCTCCAAAGCGCTTCTGTAGCATGGTGATGGCGTCGTTGTAGCAGCTCTCAGTGGTCGGAAGGCCCGCTATTACCGATGCAGCGTCTCCTTTCAAGTACAGTCGCAGATAATGAAACTTCTCTGTGGCCGTGGTGTGGATGTTACTGTGAACAATATGGTCGAACTGCTCCCAAAATTCGCTCCACTTGCAAGAAGGTGAGAGTGGGCGTGTTGGTGGTGATCCGTCAAGAAACTTGTAGCCCACAAAAAAACACGGACGCAGCAAGACACGACGGGACGATGCGCTGACCCGTCGTCTGCTGCTTCGTCCGTGTTTTTTTTTTTTTTTGTGCGCTACAAGTTTCTTCATCGGTCCACTTGCATAGTTCCCCAGAGAAAGGAGCTATTGTCAGTTTAGGCAGTCTGACTCCAGTTCCGTCTGATGGTGCTGCGACTGTTTGGGCGACAGTTCCTTCGGTTAGAGTCGACGACCTTAGCATGTGATCTCGCTTACTGATAATCTCTGCGAGAATCCGGGTAGCATTGTCTTCATATTCCAGGACGACGTTATACTCAGCCTCGAACTGTTCGTCAGGAATATGCTGCTCCATCTCGTTGTTCAAGGTCTTACGCTCGTCGTTAGCCTTCAGCCTCTCATAAATGGAATTGAGCTGGTCATAAGTTGTAGAGTCGTTAGCGATGAGAGCACTTGCCTCGTTTATAATCCTTGTGTTCTGTGCTCGCCGCGACGTCCGCTTCGACTTCAGTCGGTCCATGCCATGCGAAGCGCTCTGCCTTCAGTTCAGAGCGTCCCCGCTTCTCGTGCACTGGCGCTCTTCTTTCTTCTCGGTTCCTTTACCAGCCCGGAACGTGCAAATAAACAACTACGGTCTTCCAGCCGCTCGGTGACGGCTGCCGAGAGAGCGAGATAACACGCGCGCCGGCGGTGACCACGCTCGTAAAATCAAAGGTCGCTGCTGCTCGAAGGGACCCCCCCCCCCTCCACTCGCGTCTTTTCACGCTCGTTAAAGACAGGCGAGGCGTTTTCTTTCTGCTTGAGCATTCGATGGCCGGTCTAACAGGCGGGGGGATCTTATCGCATGCGCGTCGGAGCGACGGAGATGAGCGGCTCGTTTGCTCTCCGCTTCAGCCGCGTTCGTCGCCCCCGCTCGCGCGCTATTACCCGCGGGTAGAACGTAAGATGCGCTGGGGGGATCTTATCAATTTGGACTTGATACGCGACATGACGGCGACGGCAAAAACCCGTCGAGACTTTTCATATAATTGCTATCGCAATAAAAGTAGGAAGGACCGTGACGTCAAACTTTTGAAGTCCAGCCATAAAAAAATGAAAGAGGAGCATGCTGTGCATTCAGCCCAGCGTATGGAGAACGAGAGGCGGAGCGGCGGTTCGGTTGTGGACGCCAGGCGCGCGCGCGCTCGTCATTTATTTGTTTTTCTTCACGAGTCGACAAAAAAACATGAAATGAAACACGAGCGACATGGGAAATCAGCACGAACGTGCGGAGCAAACGGCTTCAGAGGAGGGTGGCTTGTGCACGCTAGGCCTGCTCCCTCCTATTTTTTTTTCTTTCCTCCTCGGCCTTTTGGCAAAGATGAAAGTGTCTATTCCTCCATATTAAGCGAAGCAGGAGCGCATCATTGAGCTATTTATCAGCCTCGTGCGCTGCTGCATTGAGCTGCACACGTGGCGCCACCAACCGCGAACTGTGGCGAAAAGCGGCTGCGCGAGGCTTTAGAAGCCTCGCGCTATGTGCCCGCTACTAGCCGTTTTTTTTTTTTTTTTTACTAAATTATCATTCTGGTCTGATATTTGCACTTCCGATGCTACCCCAGTAGACAGCCATGACGTTTGTCCGACTGTTTTCTGTAACCCTATTTTTTTTTATTTATGTCTGTGTTTGAAAAGTGAGGATGCTATGGAGTCTCTATTGATGTAGGCTAACTTATCATCATATTTTCCAGGTACTTCTTGACAATGTAATGCCTCCAAGAGTGCTGATCTCTGTAATAAATTGAATATTTTTCCTATTCTACGAAAAAAAGATGAACAATTTCTTTGCAGTTGTTCACCGTGTGCATAGTAGTATTGAAATGACTGACTTGAGAAAAACTGGGAATAAATATTAAGGAACAACGCAAGAGCAACTGCTCGTTTCCAGATTACATTATGCCGTTTAGGAGTAAAAGCGACTAATTACCACAAATCATTGAGAACATCAACAGCTAGAGCGCCAAGTTAGACTTCAAGATAACTCAGCAAAAGTAAAGTTACTCTAGCCCAGCCATGTAGGGAGCAGGAATTAAATATCCACAAGTAGTTACTACAATATCTGCAATGGTATTAATATCTAGGTCAATTAAAAACGCCCTGGCTCATTTATGGATTCACCTAACACGACTAGATGGCAAAATCCATCGGTTGTGGCTATTTGAGCCTACACTTTATAGCGTGGGAACCCCTGAAAGAAGACACCGGGAAGGCCTCGCGCCTCGATCCACGAGGCATGCGGGTGGTCAAGTAACTTTTTCTACCACAAGCCAGGTTTTTCCCCGAGGGAGGCTGCTTATGAGTCGTCAAAGGCTTCCGCTTCAATAACTAGAAAACCCACGAAAAGAATATTCACCGAAAAATAAGGATTACTGGATCACATCACATGCACTTCGAAATCATGGCCAGTCACTTACCGATCTCCCTCAAACTAAATGTGTGCGATCATTGCGTTGTGCCGGTACCATCATAGGGGGCACAAATCTTGTGCATAACATGGAAATTGAAGTTTACGAAAAAAAACAATAAGGACAGGCGATGTTCTAGTTGGCATTAGGCGAAAAATTAGAGCTCGGCAGGGCATGTATTCCACAGGATAGATAATCGGTGGTCATGCAAGTGACGGTATGGGCGCCAAGGGATGGAAAGTGTAGCCAAGAATAGATGAAAGGCATGGTGAGTGTGATTAAATTGGAATATTTAAAGGCATTTAATGTCCTCTCGTGCAAGAATTGGTTAATTGGACGTAATTGGGAAAGACCGTCGCCCTGCAGTACACACAAAATCGGATGAATTTGTTGGGGACGATGATAACCAAAGGACAGTTAAATATACTGCATAAACGAAGACGACAAGAAGCGAAATTCCGCGGTGTCCCTGAAATGTGCACCCTTTGTGTGGAGGTCATCCTTGGTGGATAGATTATCCGTCTCAGGATAACCTATCCGCCTACCTGGGTAATCTATCTCGTCCCGAATAATCGACAATACGGGGTTGAATAGATTATCCTGTCCCAGAAATGCGTAGCCTTTTTGTATAGGACGTCATTGACGGGTTAATTATCTATCTTAACAAGAAGTTTGTTAATCAAATGTCCTTCCTGTGCTTTTCGTTAAATTGTCTTGTCGGCGTCTTTGGCGAGATATGTGGTACACGCCAGGTGAATTTCTACACAATTTACGGAAACACGACAGCTTATGGTGACAATAAAAATCATAGTTTCGCCGCAAGGCCGAAGCAATGAATGTGATAGTGTAGCGAAGCTTTGGAACTGTACAGTGGGTCGTCCTCTCCAGCGCCTTCTAGTGGGTCGCCCTCTTCGAAGAGAAAGAGCAGCTCGCGCTCAGAGTCCGTGCCTGGCCGTGGCTGTCGCTGACGCATTATCGCTGAGTGCCGGCAAATAAACACCTTAACAAATTGGTGGAGAGGGCTGTGCTCCCATTCGATGCCTGTGGAGCTTCGATCTCGTACCCTGTAATCTACAATGCCCCAAGACGCTTCTCAGCAAACGCCCCCCCCCCCCGTGCCACCCCCTTGTCCCGGTGTCTCACGCATCAGCGATCCACCCATCTTCACTGGCGCCGATGGCACCGACGTGGAGGACTGGCTCGCACTTTACGAGCGCGTGAGCGTCCCAACAAATGGGACGACGACGGCAAGTTGACCAACTTGGTGTTCTACCTTGCGGGAGTAGCAAGTTTGTGGTATAACAACCACGCGTCCGATTTTGCGACTTGGTCCGATTTCAAGACCGCCGTCATCAACGTTTTTGCCGCCCTGCCGTTCGTAAGCTGCAAGCCGAACAGCGCTTACGCGAACGTGCTCAGCAGGCCGGTGAGTCATTCACCAGATATATCGAAGATGTCATCGACCTGTGCAAGAAAGCCCACGAAACCATGTCTCAGTCTGACAAGTTCCCACACGTCATGAAAGGTATTGACGACGATGCCTTCACCATGCTACTCGCCAAAAACCCTGTCACAGTGGCCGAGGTCATAACGCTCTGCCAGAGCTACGAGGGGCTCCGCCGGCAGCGCTCGATGACCCGTCGCTACCCTTCACGAGATGCGGAGCTTGCTGGCTTGGTGGCCACCTCTGACCAGGCGGCGCTGCTGCCAGAGCTCAAGTCGTTCATCCGTGAGGAAATCGCACGGCAGTTCTCTCTCCTGGCCTTTGCCCACCCGCCGGCCGTTCAACAATCAGCGACCACCCTTCTTCCTCCCCTCCGCCGAGCAATTGAGCAAGAAATTTCGGAGGCCATGCCAGCATGCAACCAACAACCTCCGGCTCCTGCGCCCCACAGTTACGCCCAAGTTGTCGCCAGACCGTCTCAAGTACTTCCGACGGCCGCACCTCTGACTTACGCCGAAGCCGCCGCTCGACCTCCGTCCACCGAAGCGGGTGGGCCGGCTACGTATGCTGACGTCGTCCCTAGGCCTCGACTTCAGCCCACCGTCCAGTCCTTCCAGCCGGCGTTCCGTCCATCAGGTCTTGCGACATGGGCGCGACCTACCCCGGCGAACCGATGGCGCACACCCGACAACCGGCCCATCTGCTTTGCATGCGGTTACGCCGGTCACGTGGCACGTTATTGCTTTCGCGTGCAGCCGCCTCCTGTCACGTCACCTGTCGCTGGCCAACTGAGCCGTCCGTTTCACGACTCACCACCGTCTATGCCACCGACGTCTCGCCCAGCTCTATCTCCTCGCAGGTCCACGTCTCCACGACGCCGATCCCTGTCTCCCATGCGGTCAAGTTCGGCCGCTCAAGAGCAGGAAAACTAGTCGTCGCAGTCCACGAGGCAAGGGCTGCGTCGCTATTGAACTGTGAAAGCCCTCAGAGAAATCCATTGAATATCATTGACGTGTTTGTGGACGGTGTTCGCGCATCTGCCCTTATCGATACTGGAGCTGCCGTATCCGTTATGGACGCAAAACTTTGCCGCTTCCTCCGAAAAATGACGACGCCACTTTCTGGGATGTCCCTCCGTACCGCTAGTTCGCAGAGTATTCATCCTACAGCAGTGTGGACTGCTCGCGTCGTCATTCAGGAAGTTCTGTATGTCGTCGAGTTCATCATCATTACTACATGCTCTCACGACGTCGTCCTAGGATCGGATTTTCTTTCCCGCCACGACGCCGTCATTCATTGTGCCTTCGCCGAAATTGAACTCTCACCGTTCTCACATTTGACGCCGGTAGACAGTCCCTCGGCACTGAACAAGATCCTCGTCAAAGAGGATACGACAGTGCCTCCAAGCTCGTCAACGGCTGTCTCGGTCTACAGCGCCGGTCTCTCCGACACAATTGCACTCATTTCGCATCTGACCGTGGTTGCAGTAAGAAAAGGTTGCTGGTACCTTTCGCGACCGTGCAAGTAACTCAGGGCAACACCGCTATTTTTGTGACCAACCCATTCCCGTACATGGTTACGTTGGTTCGAGGGGAATGTCTCGGCAGAGTGGAACCCGACGACGAAGCACAAGTCCTGGACGTACCCGATGACTCGCACTGTCCCAGTTCTCGTACCATCAGTGCTATTTCCGCGTCTGATCCGTCAGCTGCTGACGTATTTGGTCCCTCCATTGCTGATAACCTTACGTCGGTGCAGCGTTCCCAGCTTCTGGGCCTGCTGCAAGGATTTCGTTCTTCTTTCGATGTCGGGAAAACTTCTCTTGGTCGCACATCCGCTGTTACACATCGCATCGACACTGGCGCCCAGCCACCGTTACGGCAACGTCCATATCGCGTGTCGCCTGCCGAACGTCGGGTAATTAATGAGCAAGTAGAAGACATGCTCCGACGCGACGTAATTCGGCCCTCGGACAGCCCATGGGCGTCTCCTGTTGTTCTCGTTGCGAAGAAGGACGGTTCTGTGCGGTTCTGTGTGGACTACCGACGCCTCAACAAGATCACTCGTAAGGACGTGTATTCACTACCGCGAATAGACGACGCGATTGACAGCCTGCAAGGAGCAGAATTTTTTCTTCTCTCCATTTGCGCTCGGGGTACTGGCAAGTACCTATGGCTAAAGACGCTCGACCGAAGACCGCTTTTGTCACGCCCGACGGCTTGTACGAATTCAACGTCATGCCGTTTGGGTTGTGCAATGCGCCCGCCACCTTTGAGCGCATGATGCATACCGTTCTGCGCAACCTGAAATGGCACACGTGCCTGTGCTACCTCAACGACGTCGTCGTTTTCGCTCCGGACTTCTCCACGCATCTTCAGCGCCTGCGGCATGTTTTGATGCGCTTGAGTGACGCCGGTCTGCAACTGAACCTAAAGAAGTGCCGATTTGCAGCACGGCAGCTGACAATACTCGGCTACGTCGTGTCCAAGTTCGGAATTCTCCCCGATCCAGCCAAGCTTCGGGCCGTGACCGAGTTCCCCAAGCCGACGTCCGTCAAGGAACTGCGCAGTTTCGTAGCACTGTGTTCCTACTTTCGGCGCTTCATCCGAAACTTCGCGACTATCATATCGCCGCTGACGAAGCTCCACGGAAGTAACGGGCCTCTCCATTCGTGGTCGTCAAAGTGCGACGACGCTTTTGCAATGCTCCGTCGTTTGTTGACGACGCCTCCCATACTACGCCACTACGACGCTACGGCCCCTACAGAGGTACTATCGCGCTCAGTATGAGCTACATCGTGAGCTACATCGTAAGGTTGTAGCGTGGCGCCGATTGTGAAATAACTTGGAGTTATCAGGGGAGCGTTTAGCTGTTTCTTTGAGTGTGCATCGCCTCGCCTTGCTTTCACGCTCGCCCTCGTTTTGCCTTGTCGTGATGTCAGCTTCGAAAATGATAACGGCCGCCGTGGCTTGACACACAGACTTCGATTTTTTCTTCAGTAAAGCTAAAAAAATGGCAAAACGTTCCTTCAAATAAAAGAGGGCCAGGGTGAAAGCAAGCAATAGGGAGTAATGCACACTTACAGGAATAGCCACACTCTCTCCCAATAACTCGAAAATATGGCACGATCGGCGCCACTTTACAGCCTTGCAGAGCGCTGGGCCACGCGCTCGCGCGATGTAGCTCATACTGAGCGCGATAGTACATACAGACGCCAGTGGTGTTGGCCTCGGCGCTGTCCTTGCGCACCGCAAACCAGGGTTCCCGGAATATGTCGTGGCGTATGCAAGCCGTACGCTTACAAAAGCCGAGACAAATTACACCGTCACGGAGAAAGAATGCCTGGCAATCATCTGGGCCCTTACGAGGTTCCGACCTTATTTGTATGGTCGCCCATTTGATATCGTCACCGATCATCACGCACTGTGCTGGTTGTCGTCATTGAAGGATCCCTAAGGCCGCCTCGCCCGTTGGGCACTTCGCCTGCAAGACTACGACATCCGCGCGCTCTACCGCAACGGACGCCAGCATGCTGACGCCGACGCCCTGTCGCGTTCTCCCTTGCCTGACGACAATGCCCACAGCTTAGCGTCTCACCTTGCCGTTTCTTCCATCGACCTTCATACCATCGCTACCGAACAGCGCAAGGATCAATGGATTGCCTCACTGATAGACTTGCTGACTGATCCATCGGCAACACCATCACTCGCGCGTTGCGTCGTCAAGCCCACCATTTCGCCGTTTGCGACGACCTCCTCCACCGACGCAATTACAACGGTGACGGTCGCCAGTGGCTACTAGTCATACCCCGCAGTATGCGCTCTGACATATGCGAGTCGTTCCACTCTGATCCCCAGTGTGCGCACTCCGGGGTATCGAAGACTTGCCACCGCATTCACCAACGGTACTTTTGGCGAGGGATGTACCGCTACGTGCAGAAATTCGTTCGCTCCTGCATAGATTGTCAGCGCCGCAAAACTTCAACGCACCTGTCGCCGGCAGGTCTGCAACCTCTACCTTGCCCTGACCGGCCGTTTGGGCGCGTTGGTATCGATTTGTATGGTGCACTTCCGCTAACGTCGGCTGGTAACCACTGGGCCATCGTAGCTGTAGACCACCTCACGCGTTACGCCGAAACCGCCGCCCTCCCCGCGGCTACAGCGCGCGATGTGTCCTCCTTCCTGCTCCAACGATTCATGCTGCGTCACGGTCCATCCCAGGAACTGCTCAGTGATCGAGGCCGTGTCTTCCTGTCCGAAGTCGTCGAAGTCATTCTCAAAGAGTGCAACGTTGTTCACCGCAAAACTGCTGCTTACCACCCGCAGACGAATGGCCTCACCGAACGCTTCAACCGTACGCTCGGTGACATGCTCTCCATGTACGTCGCCGCCGATCACACAAATTGGGATGCCATTCTGCCGTTCGTCACCTACGCCTATAATACCGCCCCTCAGAGCATTACTGGTTTTTCACCTTTCTTATTATTATATGGAAGGCACCCGTCGCACACCATCGACACGATACTTCCATACAAGCCGGATCCATCTGAGTGTGCGCCTATTTCTGACACAGCCAGGCTTGCTGAAGAGTGTCGAGAGCTTGCCAAGACCTTTACTAAACATGATCAAGAGCGGCAAAAGAGCATTCGCGCTGACATCAGCACTTCTGCGCCCACGTTCCTCCCTGGAGCGCTCGTATGGCTCTCGATCCCTACCACTTCAACTGGCCTCTCTTCAAAAGAACTGCCCAAATACGAAGGCCCCTACCGTGTCGTCGAACGCACTTCCCCTGTAAACTACCTCATCGAACCCCCCGTGCGGGTCTACCATGACGCGCTCATAGTAACCAGCTGTTAGGTCGCCAGGCGGCTCCCTTTTCGTACCCGGGGTAATTGTAGCGAAGCTTTGGAACTGTACAGTGGGTCATCCTCTCCAGCGCCTTCTAGTGGGTCGCCCTCTTCGAAGAGAAAGAGCAGCTCGCGCTGAGAGTCCGTGCGTGGCCGTGGCTGTCGCTGACGCATTATCGCTGAGTGCCGGCAAATAAACACCTTAACAATAGCAACAAATTGGATTCTTATGCCAAGTAGGGCCACCAGAAATGTTGGATCCGATCTCACGAAGCTCAACAAAACACTGGTTTTAGGGAATACGGCCGCTCCAGGGAACGAAGCGGTTTTCGCGCTCTCTGTTCTCTCAGCGCGAAATAAGTGGTGAGAGCATAGTAAGCAGACGAGCAATCTCATGATGTCTGAAGAGATATCGCGTGGGCCAGCGCTCGTGCCCGCGCCATTATGAGCAAAGTTCGCAGTTGCTGATGTGTGATGTTTTGTGGCGCAAGGGCCATATGATGGCCAAAGAGCGCCAGGTCATTGGACAAGAGATATGAACAATGATAATGGTAAGTGGCTGTATAAGGGCCTTAAAATTCCTCGCGCTAAGGCGGGTAAAACACAGAAGTATTAAAATCATGAAAGTGACGTGAAATGTGTGTAGTGAGATTCAATGACAAAAGGACGTGATAATAAAAACCGTGATGGATGTGTGGTGTTTTGTGGCGCAAGGGCCATATGATGGCCAAAGAGCGCCAGGTCATAGGACAAGAGATACGAACAATGATAATGGTAAGTGGCTGTATAAGGGCCTTAAAATTCCTAGCGCTAAGGCGGGTAAAACATAGAAGTATTAAAATCATGAAAGTGACGTGAAATGTGTGTAGTGAGATTCAATGGCAAAAGGACGTGATAATAAAAACCGTGATGGATGTGTGATGTTTTGTGGCGCAAGGGCCATATGATGGCCAAAGAGCGCCAGGTCATAGGACAAGAGATATGAACAATGATAATGGTAAGTGGCTGTATAAGGGCCTTAAAATTCCTCGCGCTAAGGCGGGTAAAACATAGAAGTATTAAAATCATGAAAGTGACGTGAAATGTGTGTAGTGAGATTCAATGGCAAAAGGACGTGATAATAAAAACCGTGATGGATGTGTGATGTTTTGTGGCGCAAGGGCCATATGATGGCCAAAGAGCGCCAGGTCATAGGACAAGAGATATGAACAATGATAATGGTAAGTGGCTGTATAAGGGCCTTAAAATTCCTCGCGCTAAGGCGGGTAAAACATAGAAGTATTAAAATCATGAAAGTGACGTGAAATGTGTGTAGTGAGATTCAATGGCAAAAGGACGTGATAATAAAAACCGTGATGGATGTGTGATGTTTTGTGGCGCAAGGGCCATATGATGGCCAAAGAGCGCCAGGTCATAGGACAAGAGATATGAACGATGATAATGGTAAGTGGCTGTATAAGGGCCTTAAAATTCCTCGCGCTAAGGCGGGTAAAACATAGAAGTATTAAAATCATGAAAGTGACGTGAAATGTGTGTAGTGAGATTCAATGGCAAAAGGACGTGATAATAAAAACCGTGATGGATGTGTGATGTTTTGTGGCGCAAGGGCCATATGATGGCCAAAGAGCGCCAGGTCATAGGACAAGAGATATGAACAATGATAATGGTAAGTGGCTGTATAAGGGCCTTAAAATTCCTAGCGCTAAGGCGGGTAAAACATAGAAGTATTAAAATCATGAAAGTGACGTGAAATGTGTGTAGTGAGATTCAATGGCAAAAGGACGTGATAATAAAAACCGTGATGGATGTGTGATGTTTTGTGGCGCAAGGGCCATATGATGGCCAAAGAGCGCCAGGTGATAGGACAAGAGATATGAACAATGATAATGGTAAGTGGCTGTATAAGGGCCTTAAAATTCCTCGCGCTAAGGCGGGTAAAACATAGAAGTATTAAAATCATGAAAGTGACGTGAAATGTGTGTAGTGAGATTCAATGGCAAAAGGACGTGATAATAAAAACCGTGATGGAGATATATGGCATTAGCACAAGTGCCTCGTCAACGCCCTTGCGCCCAAGGGCCGTGAGGCAGGTGCTTTGTTTAATAAAACCACCGCAGCAGCGACCTCTCTAGAGAGGTCATGCTACGGAATGCCTGGGTATATCACATGAAAAGTACGTACGTCTCTTAAAGGGACACTAAAGGCTAATAACAATTTATGTCAGAGCGAAAGCTCAATGTATGACAACGTCTAAAACGGCAAGATTATCAACAGCAGTGCCCTACTTACCGAGAAATTAAGCTAAATGTATGACACGACGTGCGCCACGAGTGGCACATTTGCTAAACGATCCGTGATGACGTGAGAGCTTCTGGCTACAATAATCCGTAGTAATCACTACAGCTGCAATAAAAAAAGAAGCTTCCGTGCATTACAACACGTAATAAAATGCTCCTTGTCCGTTTCTGTTTGATTCATAGAAAAAGGAACCGCCTAGGAAAGGCGCGAGTGGTTCAAAAATTGCGTTTTCGCTTGGTTAGGCTGGATAGGTGGCGCCATCTAGCGGAGCCCAGTTGCACCAAGCAAGCAGAGTATTGTTCAATGGCGGTTGTTGTTGCTGTGGCTCCCATAGAGTTAATATACTGACTCTAGAGGAAAAGCTCCCCATAGGGCCCATGCATTAAAACCTATAACCGCTCGGGAGCCGCCATGATGGAACGATACTCAACTTTCTGGTGACGTTCACTCGCACTCGCCACTGCATGCTGCAATAACCCCTGGCATTTTTGTTTGTTTCGTGGCTCTCTATTGCATCGCAGTTAAGAGACTGTCACATAAAGTCGAGCTTTTAACTCGTGGCAACAAAAAACACGCACGCAAGCAAGCCGGCGCAATCAGCCGTACGCTGCGCGGCCACGCTCAGAAATGTTGACACGATACAAGGATGATGGCGCCATCTAGTAAATAAACCTGCAAACGCTCCTTTCCGCGTGCAGTAAATTGCATAAATGGCTGTTGTATCTTTCCTAAAAGTATTTGATATGAACATCAAACAATTTCCGTTCGTTTATAATATATAAACACGCTTGTTTACTATTTTTATTGCGATAATTTGAGTGTTTTCAAAAGCCATATTTAGCGCTTCTGTAAATTACTGTAATGGCAACTGTGACAACGTTCCAAGATGTCGCCGCTCGCGTGGTTATAGCTTTAGTGGCCCAGCATTTCCTCTAGAGTCTGTTATATTAACTCTATGGTGGCTCCCGCTACTTTCGCTCTGCTGCTGCTAGTGTCGGCGGCCGCGCAGTAAAGGCGGGCAACGTTGGGCACGGAAACAGTGACATCAGAGATTCTGAATGCTTAGGCGGGTGATTTGAAGTGCGCTAACGCGATGCAGACCACTAAAACGTGGCACGAAAGTAGCACTACGAGGTTTCCGGACCGCCATTTGAGCAATCAACGTCGACTTAATATTTCACTTTAGTGTCCCTTTAAAAATGCCAACAATGATTGATGTTTGAAAAGCGGATCCCTACCGATGAACATTGATGGGTGAAATGGTATTTGCGGTCGGTAGGGTAATGGAAAGTGGTGTTTTCGAAGCGCGTCTAATTCATTACACTGGATTAAAATGTGAAGCACGGTTAGTGCTTCACCACATCTGTCGCACAAAGGTGGATCACCACCGGACGAAAGATATGAATGTGTAGTGTGTGTGTGTCCTGTTCTTAGCCTTGTAAGTGTTACTTCTGTGTGGCGTGACTTTGATACTGGCGGCCAATTACCTAGATGTGGCTTGATAACATGTAGTTTATTTTCTGTGTGGCTATCCCATGTGCTGTGCCAATAAGCTGTGAGCTGTCGTTTAAGGAATGGTTTGAGGTCAAGCGCAGGGATGGTCATGGATGTATTGGCAGTGCTTTCGTGGACTGATGCGGCTAGCTGGTCCGCCATCACGTTGCCTTGGATCTCGCGGTGCCGTGGCACCCAGTACACTACAACATGTTGTTTAAATGTGTAAAGTGTGCATAAAAGTGAGTAAAGCGAGAGAAGGACGGGATTTTTGTGCTTTTTTAGAGTTTTCAGTGCTTTCACCACGCTTAGGGAATCCGTGTAAACGACAGCCTTTTGTAGCTTTAATTGCTTAATGTGTTTAATGGCCGCAAGTATCGCATACGCTTCTGCAGTAAAGATGTTTGTATCGGGATGCAGAACGCCAGCATCAGAAAAAGATGGACCGACCGCTGCGTACGACACAGAAGTGAGAGTCTTTGAGGCATCTGTAAAGAATTCAGTACGCGTGTACTTGTGTTGCAGTTCCAGGAAGTATGTGCGGATATGTATTGTCACGTGGTCGTGACGTCGACGAAGGCAGCAGGCGACGAGTCTAAGATGAAATTGTTTATTAGGCCGAACTTGTGGCCGGTAAACGGAAAGTAGGATTACAGCAATACACGCTGGCACTGATAGCGGCGAACAGAGCGTCGGCCGTCGATCAAACTGGACATCGTTGGAGCGCGCCGGCTTTTATGCATCACGCGTCGAACATTCTAGCCTTATCGCTGGTCATCGCGCACGCTCTGGAATAATCTCGAGTGGTCGCGTCTTGCGCGCAATCTCAACAAAACGATCTACAATAATCGCGAAGGTTGTAGAACAATAAGGTGCGGTTTGAGTTGAGCTTTGCTGACGGTCTTTGTGGGCGAAAACCGAATACAACAAAAGTGAAAATAAGAATAGCGCGTGGCAGTATAATGGGCGCGTGCTTCGTAACTTCTATGAAAGACACATCGCAATCTATAATCTGCCACTGCCACGGCGGGAGGCCTGCAGCGGGAGCTACCAAACGGTGTTCAAAAAGTGGCACACCCGTTTCCTCAGCGAGGCCCCTCACACGAAGTGAGAAGGGCTGTCTCAACGAAGGACGGTGGTCAAATAGGACAGCGCTGGACAGATCATTGATTATGGGATGTGAGGGGTGTTCCTTGTGTGCGTTCACTTTGAGATAATATACAAAGGACATGTAAGATCTCTGTAGGTGGAGCGACCACTCGTTCGATTCGACGTAGAGGCTGTCTACGGGGCTGGTGCGAAAAGCACCCGTGGAAAGACGAATGCCCAAATGGTGGACTGGGTCAAGCATTTTCAAGGCGCTTGGTGCCGCAGACTGATAGACGATCGCCCCATAATCTAGGCGCGTGCGTATGAGGCTTTTATAAAGATTAATTAGACATTTTCTATCGCTGCCCCATGATGTCCGCGACAAGACCTTAAGTATATTCATAGCTTTCAGGCATTTGTTTTTGAGATTTTTTTATGTGGGGTACGAATGTTAACTTCATGTCTAAAATTATGCCTAAAAAATTGTGTTCGGTTTTCACAGCTAGCCGCTCACCGTGCAGGTCAATGTCCGGATCGGGATGGAGGCCTCTCTTTCTTGAAAATAAAACGCACGTGCTCTTTTGCGGATTAAAGCCGAACCCGTTCTCGCCTGCCCATTTGGTTACTTTATTCAAACCAAGTTGAAGCTGCCGCTCGCACATTACGAGATTGCACGATTTAAAACCGATCTGCACGTCGTCGACATATGTGCAATAAAACATATTGCGTGAACTGTACAGATGCAAGGAATTCATTTTTATAATAAAAAGTGTGCAACTCAGGACACCACCTTGCGGCACTCCAGTCTCCTGGACAAATGTTCGAGACAAGACATTCCCCACTCGTACACGGAACGTGCGATTGGACAAATAACTTTCGATTATAGCCAGCATGTTGCCTCAGACACCTAAGTGTGACAGGTCTCGTAGTATGCCAAAGCGCCAGGTGGTGTCGTAAGCTTTTGCCATATCAAGAAACACCGAGAGAAAAAATTGTTTATGGACGAAAGCGTCACGGATTTGTGCCTCGATACGTAACAGGTGCAGCGATGGCGTAGTGGTTAGAGCATCAGCCTCGCATGCAAGAGGTCCGTGGTTCGAATCCCGGTGCCGGACAATTCCCAACCGGATTAAAAAAAAAAAAAATCCGCGTGATGATGGAATTGTGTAAAAAAGGCCTGGGGTGCAGCCTCACTGGCGACCACAGCCAGCAATGCACTCCCTCACCAGAGCAGGATTGGCCACCCTGGTGCAGTACTTGGCCACTACCTCCCACATGAATACACCAATTAACCCTCGGCCCTCAGTCCCCAGCGGCTGCGAAGCAACTGACCAAGGCGGCGGTCAGACCTGCGACGCAGCGGAGGGTGCTAAGAATCTCTGGGTCCGGACAGGCCGCCATTGGAATCTGAACTTGGCTACGTTTAACGCCAGAACTCTATCTAGCGAGGCGAGTCTAGCTGTACTATTCGAGGAATTAGAGGGTGTTAAATGGGATGTAATAGGGCTCAGTGAGGTTAGGAGGACACATGAGGCTTATACAGTGCTAAAGAACGGACACGTCCTATGCTATCGTGGCTTAGCTGACAGAAGAGAACTAGGGGTGGGGTTCCTTATTCATAAAAATATAGCTGGTAATATAGAGGAATACTATAGCATTAATGAGAGGGTGGCATGTATCGTAATTAAGTTGAATAAGAGGTACAAGATGAAGGTGGTACAGGCCTACGCGCCTACATCAAGCCATGATGATCAACTGGTTGAACGCTTCTACGAAGACGTAGAATCAGCAATGAGTAAGGTAAAGACGCAGTATACTGTACTGATGGGCGACTTTAATGCAATGGTAGGCAAGAAGCAGGCTGGAGATCATGCAGTTGGGGAATATGGCATTGGCTCTAGAAACGCCAGAGGGGAGTTACTAGTAGAATTCGCAGAACGCAACAATTTACGGATCTTGAATACCTTCTACAGAAAACGGGCTACTCGTAAGTGGACGTGGAGGAGTCCTAATGGCGAAACTAAAAATGAAATAGACTTCATAATGTGTGCCCACCCGGGCATTGTACAGGATGTGGAAGTAGTTAACAAGATCCGATGCAGTGACCACAGAATGGTAAGATCTCGAATTCACCTAGACTTGAGGAAGGAACGGCAGAAACTGATCCGCAAGAAGCCGATTAATGAACTAGCTCTGAGAGGGAAAGTACAGGAATTCAGAGTTTCACTTCAGAATAGGTACGCGGCTTTAACCGAGGAAACCATCCTTAGCGTTGACGCAATGAATGATAATCTGACTAGTATCATTAAGGAGTGTGCAGTGGAAGTCGGGGGGTACAGTCGTTAGACAGGACACTGGTAAGCTATCCCAAGAGACGAAAAACCTCATTAAGAAACGTCAAACCATGAAAGCCTCAAATGCAACAGACAAAATAGAGCTGGCGGAGCTTTCCAAGTTAATCAATAGGCGTAAAGTAGCCGACATAAGAAAGTATAATATGGAGAGAATTGAGCATGCTATAAAGAACGGAAGAAGCCTCAAAGCTATGAAGACAAAACTGTGCATAGGCAAAAATCAGATGTATGCATTAAGGGACAAGGAAGGCAAGGTCACAACCAATATGGATAGAATAGTTGAGGTGGCGGAAGAGTTCTACAGAGATCTGTACAGCAGCCGAGACAGTCAGGATGATAACGTAAGAAGCAATAATAGCCCAGAGGAATCGGACATCCCACCAGTATTGACAGGAGAAGTAAAGAAAGCCCTAAAGGGAATGCAAAGAGGCAAAGCCGCTGGTGAGGATCAGGTAACATCATACCTGTTAAAAGACGGTGGAGAGATTGTGTTAGAAAAACTAGCCACCCTGTATACGAAGTGTCTCTCTACGGGGACGATACCAGATTCTTGGAAGAACGCCAACATCATCTTGATCCATAAGAAAGGGGACGTCAAGGACCTGAAAAACTACAGGCCCATCAGCTTACTGTCCGTTGTCTACAAGCTATTTACAAAAGTAATTGCTAACAGAATTAATACGACATTAGAGTTCAATCAACCAAAGGACCAGGCAGGATTTCGTACAGGCTTCTCAACAACAGATCATATTCATACTATCAATCAGGTGATAGAGAAATGCTCGGAATACAACCAACCCCTATACATAGCCTTCATAGATTACGAGAAGGCATTTGATTCGGTGGAGACATCAGCAGTCATTCAGGCACTGCGGAATCAGGGCATCGACGAAGCGTATATAAACATAATGGAAGAAATCTACAGCGGATCCACAGCCACTATAGTCCTCCATAAAGAAAGCGACAGAATCCCAATAAAGAAGGGCGTACGGCAGGGAGACACGATCTCTCCAATGCTATTCACCGCGTGTTTACAGGAGGTTTTCAGGGCCCTAGATTGGGAAGAGTTAGGGATAAGAGTTAATGGAGAGTATCTCAGTAACCTGCGATTCGCTGATGACATTGCATTGATGAGTAACGCGGGAGACGAATTACAGCTTATGATTACTGAACTGGATACGGAAAGTAGAAGAGTAGGTCTGAAAATTAATATGCATAAAACTAAAGTAATGTGGAACAATCTTGGCAGAGAACAGCGCTTTGCAATAGGTGGCGAGACACTGGAAGTTGTAAAGGAGTACGTCTACTTAGGACAGGTAGTAACCGCGGAGCCGAACCATGAGAGTGAAATAACTAGAAGAATAAGGATGGGATGGAGCACATTCGGCAAGCATTATCAAATCATGAATGGTAGTCTACCACTATCCCTCAAGAGGAAGGTATATAACAGCTGCATCTTACCGGTACTTACCTACGGAGCAGAAACCTGGAGACTTACAAAGAGGGTTCAACTTAAACTGAGGACGACGCAGCGAGCGATGGAAAGGAAAATGATAGGTGTAACCTTAAGAGACAGGAAGAAAGCAGAGTGGGTCAGGGAACAAACGGGGGTTAAGGATATCATAGTTGAAATCAAGAAGAAGAAATGGATATGGGCCGGGCACGTAGCACGTCGGCAGGATAACCGCTGGTCATTAAGGGTAACTGACTGGATTCCAAGAGATGGCAAACGCGTGAGGGGGGAGACAGAAAATTAGGTGGGTAGATGAGATTAAGAAGTTTGCAGGTATAACGTGGCAGCAGAAAGCACAGGACCGGGTTGATTGGCGAAACATGGGAGAGGCCTTTGCCCTGCAGTGGGCGTAGACAGGCTGATGATGACGTAACAGGTGGTC
>JALIZH010011223.1:0-63760 GCA_030522465.1 Rhipicephalus appendiculatus
AGCACATTAGCGCACGGTGGCACCAGTGGCACACCGGGCACGTGCCCCCCGCCGAAATTTTTTTTCGCCATGGCATACATAGCGAAAAATTGCCATTTCAAGGGGGTGCCCTCCCCGAAATCAAGGAGGTGCCCCCCCCCCCCCCCCGAAAAAAATTTCTGGCTACGCCCCTGGGTGGCACCGAGGAGAGGTCTTCCTCTTATTCTTCAGGCACTTTGCTGATGATAAGTGAGCGCGTGGTCGCGGCAAGGAGAAGTCTTGTTCCTCTTGTTCTTCGGGCGCCTTGATGATGATTACTTATCAACATCATCAAAAAGGAACAACTATTGTGCTTGGCTTAACGCAGGCAAGACCACGTACCAAAATAGAAAAAAAGAGGAAGCCAGCGTGAAATAGAAAAAGAGAGAAAAGGAAAAAATAGCAAGAAACATAGAAATAGCAAGCAAGAGAATAGAATCGAAGAAGAGAGCGGGAGAAATGAATATTAATAATGAGAGAAAGCAAGGTAGAAAAAAAAGTCACAGTTTCGCCACTAGGGCGAAGCAATGAATGCGATAGCAAGAAATTAGTTTGTCACACGAAGAACGACAAGCAGCTCGATACTTGCAACGCGCCGCCGCAACACAAAGGAGGACGCTAGAAAAGGACGCATACGTATACACAGGACAAGCGTGAACTAACAACTGTCGCAGTTGTTACGTATTTGTATTTGAGCGACGCGCTGCGAGTGTCCACAATGCAGAAGCCGACACTGTTGTTGCTGTTGCCTCTGAGATGGCTCATACCCACTCAGGGGGATTGGCCAAGGATTGATTATATGATTATATGACTTTTCGACGCTGTTTGATACTTCTTTTTCTTTTACACTGCGGCACGTGGAATGACCCCTCTGCGTCTCCTGCCACGCGCTGGCGTCCGACGCGTGCCCGGTGTTCTTAGTTTCATTCTACATCATGAGTGGTACAGAAGGGAGCCACGTTTTCGTGCGCATCTAAAGGGCAGTTTTCAATTTGAAAGAAACTGTAAAAGCGTTCCGTGATAGAAAACACGTTCAAGCTGTTCCGAGATCTGCGTACCGCGAGCGGCAAATGGTGCATATGAATAGCTCGCCGTTATATCGCTGGCACGAGCATGGCGTGTGGCTGTGTTGGCTAGCAGGCTGTGGAGCGAGGGATCGCTGGTTCGAACCCCCGTTACGTGGGCTGGAATGAGGGCGTCGACAGAGGGGCGACGGCGACGGCGAAAATCAGCCGAGAGTGTCCATATAATTGCTATCGCAATAAAAGAAGAAAAAAGTTAGAATCACAGGAGGAAAGAAAAAGAATACCGACGCTAAACAAAGAAGGCTGCGCAGCTCCGCACTACATTCGGGCTTGACACCCGTAGTGTGAAGCTGCCTTAATTTTTAAGGCGAAAGCCTTTAATGTCTGATGCTCACGTCTGTCCGGTGTCCGTCCGCTGTCCGCCCGGCGTCCGTCCGTCCGTCTGTCCGTCCGTCCGCCCGTCTGTCCGTCCGTCCGTACGTCCGTCTGTCTGTCTGTCCGTCCGTCCGTCCGCCCTTCTGTCCGTCCGTCCGTCTGTCCTTCCGTCTGTGTGTCCGTCCGTCCGTCCATCAGTCCGTCCGTTTGTCCGTCCATCCGTCCGTCCGTCTGTCCGTCCGTCCGTCCGTCTGTCCGGGCTCTGGCACAGAGCCAGGTGGCCGCCGGGATGCGCAAACGGACGCCGGTCGCGTCGGACTCTTCAGAGCTCGCGCTTTGCTTGCGTAGCGTCGCTGTGCCAAGCATTCGCAATCATTCTGACCGACGCCGTCTCAATGGACACATGCGTTCACGGAATACACTTCCGAATTTACAAAGGGTCCGTCAATTTAGGCGCTGGAACGCGGATGGCGTTTGCACTATGCGCAAAGCGCGAGAAAATACTAACGCATGCCAACGGAGGAAGATTAGTCTCGCGTCTCGCTGCGATTCGCGGTAAAAAATTAAAAAAGAAAACACGCAGACATTCGGTTTGTGTGTTATCCCACTGAGAGTGTAAAAGATGGAGGACATGGTATAGTCAGTGGAATGGCCACACGCTTTCGCCGAACACACTGTGGAGTGCACAAAGTGTCCTTCAATTTTTTAAATGCGAATGCATTTCATAGTCGGGCTATGTCAGGCATCCGGCGTTGTCCGGCGTTGGCCGGCATTGTCCAGCGTTGTCCGCGGAGGAGGAGGAGGAGGATAGGTTGAGGAGGTAAGCGCCGGCAGGTGTTAGATGTGAAGCATCTTATGGCGAAGCTTAATCCGGTGGTGGTGGTGGGCGGCATGACCACCCATACTGCGCATGCGCAAGCCCTTTAAAAATATAAATAAAAAACCTCCTCTCTCCCTCTCTCTCCTCTAGGCATCCCTCCCCGCGGCAACCACACCCTCACTGCGCATGCGCCTCCCCTCCTCTCTCCCCTCCTACGCTCCCCCCCTCTCTCTCCTCTAGGCATCCCTGCCCGCGCTCCCACTGCGCATGCGCGTCCCCCCCTCTCTCTCCTCTGATACGCTCCCCCCTCCCTCCTCTAGGCATCCCTGCCCACAGCGTCCACACCCCCACTGCGCATGCGCGTCCCCCCCCTCTCTCTCCTCTCCTACGCTACCCCCCTCTCTCGCCTCGCGACGCCGACGCAGGCAGCGTCTGCTAGCGAGTTTCTTGGTTGAAAAAACCGACTGCTCGCGCTACACAACCGTTCACTGTCCATCCCGTATATATGGCAATGGATCTTGACCTCCAAGGTGGTACCGGTGGGAGATTTCTCCTGTGCGTTGTTGAACAATAAAAATTCGCAGCGTGCGCGTTAACTAAAAGCCGACTGCGGGTCTCTGTGTCCAGTCGGAGTCTTCTGTCTCTCATTGCCCATTAGCAGCGATTGGCATGTTCCAGTAGGAAACACTGCTCCATCGCTGCGTGCTTTACGCATCTCCAGTTTCAAATGCGAATGCATTTCAAGTGCGTGAGGGCGCTCGCATCGCGGGAGCTCGGCGGAGCTATATATGAAAAAAAAAATTTTAAAAATTAAAAAAAAGAAAAAAAAGGAAAAAATAACAAAAAAGAATAAAAAATAAATAAAAAAAAAGAAAAAGACAGAACAAAAGCAAAAAAAACAGGCGCTGCGCCGTGCTCCCGACCGGGCTGCAGAAATTAGGCGCCTTTTCCTTCTTCGAACCACAACCACTATATATAAATGGAGTGAAGCGCGCGCGAAATGCATTCGCATTTCCTCACGATTTCCCTTCGGGGAGGTGGGGGCATTTTTTTTCTCTGGGATGGACTCGGAAGAGTTAAAACACGTGTCGTCTTCTTCCACTCATTTATGACAAGTAATAGTGTTCCAGCTGTAGAAGTAAGTGTTTAGTAAATGACACAATTAAAGTTGAAGGCTTCACCAGCCATTCCAATTTGTATATTGGCGCTTGTTATCAGGCAATGATCATCAAGAATTATTTAGAAGCGCTTGAATTTTATATTCTTTCCTGCGGGAGAAGAAAAAAGAGGCCTAGCATATCAGTCAATGAAAATTACGCAGAAATGATCCCTGTTTTAAGCCGCTGTAGCACTTGCTCTGGCAAGCACAGATTTGTGATGTTTAGAGGCATGCGCCAAAAAACAATAATAACTTATACTGATCAGTTCGCTCTCTCCCAAGAACGCATACGTGGCATGTTATCAAGTACGGTGATATCACTCTGCTTAATGTCATTTTCAAAACGTGTCCTAAACAATTGCTTCACCAAGGTACAACTTTGAGGACATCGCGGTAAACAATTTTAATGTAAGATTGACGAGAACAATACGTAAACATGCATCACATGTCGGGGGGGCCAATTACGTTTGCACAAATGGAGGGGAATATAGTTGAAATATCCGTTGAAACCAATAACGGGACGTTTCGCAGGTGCTCATTTGTTTTTTCAGAAATAAATAAATGAAAAAGCCCCCTCCACAATCGTTTTTCTCGCGAGAAGCATGCCCACCATGTGGAAGGAACACAATATGCAAGAGCCGGTACGACGAAATTCATTTGCATGTCAACACCTGCTGCACGTGCTGACTGTCGGCGAAACGGCAGTAGTTTGTGTAATCTTCACTCATTCTTTTGTAACAGCTGCTGACAAAATGAATCCGCACTTGCGAACGCTTTTGCATACCTTTTTCCCTTCTTTGATACTTGCTTTTGCTCTATTTTTCAAATCAACTCATCTGCATCATTTCGTTTCGCTGTAGACTGTAACGCATCACTTGTGACGGAGCACAATTGCGCGAGGTCGTTTGCTTATGTCAAAACGCCGACACGCCAGACGACGACGAGAAAAAGATGGCTTGTTCCGGGCCAGGTGAAGACCGAGTAGACAACAATGCCTGCTGTCTGGTCGCAGACGCACACCCGCGGAGACAGAACCACGAGCTCGCATCTTCCAACTGCCCGCGGCGGAATGCTGCCCAAAGTACGCCGTTTGAACGGCGCACTGGGCAACTGTTGTTCAAAATAAATTGCGACCGCGGAGCTCCTTGAGCTCCGTCCGTACAAGACAACGTTTGGTCATCAGTTGCTATTTCGATCATTTGCCACTGGAGGAGGGATTCTTATAACGAACGAGTTGCCCCTTCATATCCAGGTGCATACTTTCTTCGGCGCTTCTGCAAAGTTTGCTCATTTCCAGCCTATGAGTGATGAAGTATTTTGACAGCTGGTTGTGAGCGCGAAGTCCTCTTTAAATATTCCAGAACTCCAGATCTGACATGGGGGGAAGCGGTAGCAATGCATGTTTTAAATGCGAAGCATTTCTTTGCGTACTGCAGGCGCTTTAAGGGTATCTATCTATCTATCTATCTATCTATCTATCTATCTATCTATCTATCTATCTATCTATCTATCTATCTATCTATTCAGTCGCTTACGTCTGGGTGCTCTCGTGATCACCCGCTTAACTTGGGATAAACCAAAATTAGTATGGGAGGATACAATGGTTTGAAGAATATGACTCGCGGGTCCTGACATGAATAATGTGACAATTTCGTCGCGTACGTCGTCAAACTCTTACCGCCATACACGTGTGGCACATACCCGTATACCACGGATGGGTATGTGCCACATGTATTCGAGTATGTGCCACAGGTGATCCACAGTTTATATCTACCCAGGAACGGCGATAGCAGACATTGATAATTTTAACGCCAGAGCGTTAAGAAAAAATTACACCATCTCCCGCTAAAGGGAACCATGTGTAGATGTGAAGCAGCGGGCGCTAACGCTTACACTGGAGTCGGCGTTGACGCTGACGCTCATCGCAGCGTTGCGCAGGAGAGAAAACTGGGGAGGCGCAAAGCAGGCAGTGATGGAGCAGTGTTTCCTACTGGAACATGCCAATCGTTGCTAATGGGCAATGAGAGACAGAAGACTCCGACTGGACACAGAGACCCGCACTCCGCTTTTAGTTAACGCGCACGCTGCGAATTTTTATTGTTCAACAACGCACAGGAGAAATCTCCCACCGGCACCACCTTGGAGGTCAAGATCCATTGCCATATATACGGGGTGGCCAGTGAACGGTTGTGCAGCGCGAGCAGTCGGTTTTTTCAACCAAGAAACTCGCTAGCAGACGCTGCCTGCGTCGGCGTGGCGACGCGAGAGAGGGGGGAGCGTAGGAGAGGAGAGAGAGGGGGGTGACACGCATGCGCAGTGGGAGTGTGAACGCCGTGGGCAGGGATGCGTAGAGGAGAGAAGGGGAGCGTAGGAGAGGAGAGAGGAGGGGAGACGCATGCGCAGTGAGGGTGTGGTTGCCGCGGGGGAGGGATGTCTAGAGGAGGGAGAGGAGGTTTTTATTTTTATTTTTTTTAAAGAGCTTGCGCATGCGCAGTAAGGGTGGGCACGCGGCACACCACCCCCACCGGATTAAGCTTCGCCATAAGATGCTTCACATCTAAAAGCAGACATCGACACCGTTGACCCGACGAATGGAAAGAATAAATGTCAAGGTGCCAGCAGGAATTGAACCCCAGAACTCTGCGTGGCAATCAGATATTCTAGCACAGAGCCACGCCAGGTCTCGGAACTGCTTTACAAATCGACCCTAATGTTCGTGAAACGTCAGTTGTGGTTTCAGTGCTGACTATCGAATTTTAACGCGATGGCGTTAAAGAGCTAATTTCGCAGAAATTCCGGCGTCGGCGGCGTCGTCATTGGTTGTGAGCGAAAAATCATCATCTTGTCCGTGACCGAAAAATCGAGAAAGATGCAAATAAAATAAATAATAAAAATTTTCGGGTCCGAGTGAGAATCGAACCCAGGCCTTCTGCGTGGCAAGCAGGTGTTCTACCACACAGCCATGCTTGTGCTTGGAATTACATTGAAAATAAAAAAATCTTATTTCCCATCTTTATTTATAGATTTTTTATAACCCTTTTACCTCTCTGACTTTTCATTTACATTGCATTTTATCCTCTTCTTTTTTTTCACGTAGCACAGCCTTTATTTTTCCCTTAATAACAGTCAGTGTGGCCAATCCCCCCTTGTGGGTATGAGCCAGGTTCTCGTAGGCGACAAACAAACAAACAAACTTCCTCTGCATTGAAATGCAGTGTAAGTAACTCGTGCTTTACAAACACACGCGTCCTGCACACAGGCGTCACAATACAACATGTAATATCGCAGTAATATTGCGTGGTACAAGCGTACATTGCCATCGGGCGTCAGAACATGTGAATATCATAATCACATCGTGGTTCAAAGCCGGCCACCAATTACCAAAGGCACACACGTTACTGCGTGTATTCTCTTAAGACCACGTAGTGGGTGCATAGCAAGTTCGAAAACACTTCCCGCTTCTTGTGCTCCTTTCTCTTTGTCTCTCTCATCTTTCTACTCCCCTTTCCCTTTTCCCCCAGTGTAGGGTAGCCAACCGGACTGCTCTCTGGTTAACCTACCTGCCTTCTCCCATTTTGTATTCCGTCCTTTCCCGCTCCTAATTGCCCGTGGTTTAAAGCATGCTACCCATTACATAGTATGCACTAAGTGATTGAAGTACGCATTAGGTACAGTACATCGCTATCGCGTTCAACTCTTAAAGGCGAAGCTTAAGGGTCCCCCCAATTTTTTATAAACATTACATATGTACCCTTATGATGCAGCCGCCACGTCGGGTTAACGTCAATTGTAGTTAAGCGTTATCCACTGATGTTGATTTAGGTAGCAGTGTCCAGGGCTACCATCCTCGTGAGCACAAGCGCGAGGATGGTAGCTTGATTATCAGCTTACCGCTTGTGGTGTTGCTAATACCCATGTTGCTGTTGGCATCGTTACGCAAGTGTAAACAAGTGGTTGTATAAAACATATGCGACTGTTAAACATATGTATGTGCGTAAAGTCCGCCTCGGTGGATCAGTGGCTAGGGTGCTCGGCTGCTGACCCGAAGGTCGCGGGTTCGATCCCGGCCGCGGCGGTCGCATTTCGATGGAGGCGAAATGGTAGAGGCCCGTGTACTGTGCGATGTCAGTGCACGTTAAAGAACACCAGATGGTCAAAATTTCCGGAGCCCTCCACTACCGCGTCTCTCATAATCATATGGTGACTTTGGGACGTAAAACCCCACATATTATTATTATGTGCGTAAAATATTTGTACATGTCTTTAACGAGGATTTGTAACGTTTCGGTCAATAAAAAATTACAACACAGTCACGTTCCTTCCGCATGCTTCGCATAACGTCGATTGCCCAAGGTACGTGGAATCTGCCAAATTTTTTCAACAGCTTTATTTGCCGCGATTTCAAGTATCAGCATGACCGTTGAGCATTTTATCAAACAAAGAAAGGATGAGCAGATTTGAGCATTAACAACAATATCAAGATTGAGCATGGCTCTTCAGCTCTTATCACAGAATTAGCAGCACGCAGGGATCGCCATCCGATAAGCGCCCTACAATGCCTGCATAATTCGGAGTGCCACCGTTACAGTCCTAGCACCACACGTAGACGATACACGCTTTTAAAAAATGCACATAGACTTCAATTTATTTGGACCGAGAGGTACCGCACACTTTCAACATTACCCAGAGCACTCCCTCCAGCGTCTCTTGCATTCCGAATTTTGAATTGGGACGTAAAATCCGACGAATATTGCAATATCGAAGGGCCGTCTGTGACAGGGTAAGCAGGCAGGCTCTAAATCAAGCCACATAAGCGCTCACAAATCTAGATTCGCATTCAAAAGAACACTATTGTACTTGTCCGTCACGTGATTATAATAACTACGACATAAACGATAATAACGATAACTAACAAACAACGATGCCTAGGAAAGTCTATGGGGATGTTACTAGAAGTAATTGTAATGTAAAAGTGACGAAAGGAAAGTGGACGAAAACATAACTTGCCGCTGGCAGGGACCGAACCTGCGACCTTTGAATAACGCGTCCGATGCTTTACCAACTGCGCCACCGTGGCGGTCACCCCTCCGTCCATTTTTTGGGGTATATATGTGCGCTTAAACCTGAAGTCTTAGTCAGCGCCGCTAGTAGCCATGATGGCGAGTGTGGTACACTCTACCTTTACCTGTATCCAAAGGCTTGCGTCCTTTAGATACAAGCAAAACGCCGCCGCGCTAATCAGGCTTGATGTAGAACGACGACTAATTACAAGCATTCGCTGACAAGAATGCGTGGCCTTCCGAAATACGGTATACCCACAAGAAATATTTTCGGCAGCGGATTCTATTTTCTGCAGCACTGCAAATAATTCGGGCACACCAAGGTTGGGTCTTCGCTTAGGCTGTTTTTGGTTTAGTTGTCCATGCGTAAGAGGAAAGTCGGCCGGTCATGGTCTAATTTAACAGCTCATCAAAATTCGGAGACAGTCTATCAAATGTAATGGGCATAGCAGGCTGCCCGACGAATGAGAAGAAAATGAATACGACATAGACCGCCCGACTGTCAATATTGTCCGTATAATTTAGGAAATAATCGGCCGAGCGTCACCAGGAATACACACGTTTCCAGTGCGAAATACAGGCGTATTTAATGAATGGGTCGCGAGATTTCGACATTCGTAAAGGTACGAATGGGGAATCTGGCTGTCAAACGAAAGCTGCATGCAAGGCGACTGCAGCGCTTTTTAAACTAGAAATAACTTGCAATGACCTTCCGTAGATTTCGCAAAATTTTTTATTCTTGAAGAGACTATAGAGGATAACTTCCGAGAGAAGCGAATAGATCATGTCATATGTACAAATGAAATCGACAGGCTATGAACACTTGAAATGTATACCGATATCGTTCGTAGAGGTTATAGATAATAGTGGCGCAAATTATAGCCCATATGTTGTGCTAGATTATAGGATAGTGGGAGAAGATGCTTACTAAATATTATGTTCCTGACGCAGAGTTTGAAGCATAAAAACGTCTGGGAAAGGCAACAGCAGTAGCTTCAGCAAGAATTGACACAAGGTAGCCCAGGAACAAATTCTTTAAGCGTAACAATAACGTTGAGAGAGAAAGGACGTAGTGTGGTGAAGATGACATGGTGTCGGCGTATTCACGACATAGTCAGGACTATAACATGCACCCGCTGAGTACTTGCCCTTTCTTCTGTAAGTCATCATCAAGAGGTTAGGCTCGACTAACATTTGGTTTGGCATCATGTCAGCAAAATCCACGCCAGAAGGCTGTATAAGCTTTAGGTAATTCCGGTAACGCAGGTGAAACCACGTAATCAAAAAGGCGAGAAAGTACACAAAACGTGACACACGTTTATCTATCTCTTTCTCGGATAAATCGTTTTCGTTTAATTCATCGTAGAAGAAAAGAGAAACGATGGCTTTTGCCTTCGAGTCGACGGAGGAGTATGCATAATAGACCCTGTGAGTATTTTCTCACTTTACCTTTAGCGTCTTTTGGCGTCATTCACTTCAACAAGAAGTAAATGTCGACCTATGTTTTCGTGGCAACCCGAAAGAAGGAATCTGCTATTTATACGTGTAGAGCAAGGATACGAGACTGTGGCAGACGAGGCCGAGCCGTGGTCGCAGCTCTATTCGGACGCGTGAGTAAGCTATAGACAGGAGCGATAAAGCCGCCGCGTCCAGTCAGGCCAAGAGCAAGACCGTTCAGTTCGTCTCGTGGCTCGTGCATCACGAGCCACGCGGCTCTCTTCTTTTTCCCTGGCTGACTGGCCGCGAGTGGCGCGGCGCTACACGGCTCCCCCCTAGCGCATTGCGCGATTTGAAAGATATATACAAAAGAAAAAAAAACAGTATATCCACGGAGTGAATGATGATGAGTGGGCGAAGCTCCGGAGGTTCATCGGTAAACCGCGAATCTTCCGTGAAATTCCCCCAGTACATCATCAAAGACGTGATGGTGGTTGGTTGCATGTGGTCAAACGATATGCATGTGAGACCATATCGCGATGCCATGTGTTGTATGGCATCGCGATCGTCATCGTTATCAGCGTCATCGTTATGACGCATAGTGGGTACATTCCATGTGGTGTGCCATGATGGCAGCGTCATCGTCATCACACAGGGAGATACTGCTCGTTACGCAGGTGGCTACTACGTACTACAAACTACAGGGGACGCACGACCCACGGCATAAGGAGCTTCGCCCCTAAAACAAGAGAAACCAGGACTATGTAAATGAGCGACAAGTCTAAAAATGTCCGTGGGGAAGTCCGACTCGGCAGGGTGGATGGCCAAGGGTCTATTGAAGCTCTGGTGGACGGCACTGGGAGCCGCGAAGAGGGCGAGGTCCACGTTTACCAAATTTTGTTGGCAGCAGCGTGAGAAGCTGACGACGAAAGCAGTAGCTGTCCAAGCAACTCCGCACAACACGACCGAAACTGTACACACACAAGGAACTGCGACGCGGAAGCTTCTTGCGCACGCCCAGGAACGGGATCCGAGAGGCGGAGCGACGGCGTGGAACAGCCAGAGCAGTGGCATTTGAGGTGTGTTGTCGGTGCTGGTGGCGCAAACGCCGTGATCGACGCATCGTCAGCTGTTTGGCGTTGTGGCTTCCGAAGCGCCGACACCAGTGCGTCTGCTGATGGCACGGACGATGTGCTGGACGTTCCACGCATCGTGCGCTCTGCATGAACTTCGTAAACTTGTTGAGGCCTCTGCTGAAGCAATGACCCGACGCACGTTGCGATGGCAAGTTGCAAGGGGATGGTGCCTGGGTTGTCAGTTGGTAGCAGGGCTTCGGAGAGGCTCGTTTTCGTGTCTCATCGGGTAGGGCAGATGACTCGATCGCAAGCAGTGCGGGCAAACTCTGACTACCACTTGAGACGGTGGAAGGGTCGTGATCGAGTTGGCCGTCGCTGCAGTGTAGTCACACTGACTACACTGCAGCTGGATGAACCAGCTGGACTACGGTCGCCGAATGGCCAATCTCTGCAGGTGCGGCGACGCAGGATTCAAAACTCAAGCAGAGCTAATGAATTGCCGTAGTTGGTATTGAATCTGCGGTGTCATCAGAGCCACTGGCCGTAGGTGCTGCGGACAAAGATGTGGGACTGGCAGGTACAAGTGACGGATCAGTGCCCGTGGCCGAAAGAGGCGGCACTGGCTCTGGTGGCAGGAACGGCACATTGGAGGCAGGAGCCGTGGACTCCGGCCTTGTGAACCTCTCGGTCGACGTGTCGCTTGACGCGGCAGGGCGTTCTCCGTCACCTGTATAGCCGGTCGTTGCCGGCACGGAAACGGTCTCAACTGGCTCTGTTGCCGAAGGCGCCAAGGTAGATAGGAAATGGTCGCGTTCCGTGTGGTACGTCTGTCGTCGAGGCTGGGGCTCAACGCCGTAAAAATTGAGCACGGAATCTCGAAGTTTGTGGTAAGGGCGGGGACTCCATGAGAAGTAGGTGAGCCGGCACTTGAGGTCATGCGGTAGGTGGTACTCGAGGACCTCGAACATGAATTCTTGGAGCCAGATGCCATTGAGCTCTAAGGCCGCCTCGAAGTTCTCGAACCATGACTTCGATGCAGGAGGTCCGGAACGGTGGCAGCGGCGGGTCAAAGTGCAGCTGCAAGGCTAGAGCTGGCTGGAACATGGCCGCGGAGCTCAGTGGCAGCGGTGCGGCGTAGGTCGCTTGTCCGTATATCCGTGGTCACCACTTGTAGTGCAAGGAGACGAGACAGTGGTGACGAGGCCATGCCGTGGTCGCAGCTTTACTGGGACGCTGGCGAAGCGACAGCGGGTGCCACGTCCAGCCGGGTCAAGAGCCAAGGCGTTTTGTTCGTATGGTGGCTCGTGCATCACGAGCCACGCGGCTCTCTTCTTTTTCCCTGGCTCACTGGCCGCGAGTGGCGCGGCGCTACACACGCAATAGTCAAAGCAGCGGGCTACATAGAGAGGGGGGACTGCAGGAAATGCCGCGAGCTTGTCGAGCCTTCGACTAGTTTGCTATCCTACACGCCAGCAGGTCAACCATTGGCTAGAATGTTAAATGCTAATGAAGTCCTGAGATTAAATTATGTGATACACGAGAAACCGCGTTGTTTCTAAGCCACAAAAATGACATGATGTTTGTTGGTTATGCAAGTGGTCCTGTCTGAAAAAAATCGTGCACCTCATTCTTTCATGTCAACGAAATCACACACGTTCTTGCTTACTTTCACGCCGTGTCCATTTTCAAACCCCAAAAAGAGTGCAGTAGCGTAGTTATACAGTTCGCCTAATATTGTTGACTTGCGGTGATTTTCTTCATGGACATGATCCGCTAGAATCTAGCGAAATATGGCTCTGCTATAAAAGTCACAGCCTACAGCAAACAGAGTAGCATTCAACATAGGACGTACATAGAGTACGTCCATGGACAAAATGTTTTGCACATGAGAAAGATAAAAAAACGCGTGGATGCATACGTTGTAATATTTCATACGTCATATAAGTCATGAAAAACCATTGATTTGCAGGAAAATACGCCTAATGTATACATGCAATTCAAAGAATAAGTTCACAAACACATGCGAACGTTCATACGTTTTATCGATTTACGGCTTTGAGAAAAATAAGCAATAATATTTCCGTATGTTATACGTGCATAAGCATGCCGAAATTAAATTAAGTAAGATGTGCAGTAATATGCTCAATGCATTTCTAAAAAAATTTGATATTTAAATAAAACGCAAGAGAAGAAACTTGCAGGTGTGTTCACATGGAGTAGAACTCTGTCAGTACTTGCAAAAGTAGTTTTCAAACAGCGATTCATCTCTTAGTGCATTACTGAACTTTGTAACACAAACAATTCTCTTCACTGACACTCTTACAAGTATATATCTACGCCAGTCTCAATGCTAATAATTAAAATAGCTGCACAATTTTGATAATAATCAGAAAAACTACATTTCCACTAATGCTGGAAATGAGGGTGATGAATCAGGTTTATATCTCAGAAATCTAACGTAGCTAATGCAGATAAGGTAATGAAATAAATGAAGTGGCTGTATGATTGTGGTGTAGTTCGTAGTGTCAGTAGGGTAAGCGAATAGTCTGAATATTAGAACCACATCGAGTACAAATGGAATTCATATTCACCGAATTGAATGTAATTAGAAATTAAATACTGCTCAAATAGTTTGCGAATGGTAAGAAAACCTCTTTCAAGACAACTGTAGAATAACTTCTAAAATATTTATCTCAAACAAATGTTCCAAGACCTATACCAACGAACAGTGCGATTTCTTTTAACCCCCCAAAAATACCGCAATTATGAAAAGTGAGGTAAGCTCGTCACACCAACCGTTCTATCTGTGGACCTATTTTTAACTCACCGTAACGCTGGAATACAGAAGTGACTACGGTGTTCAAGATGGTACTGTGCCACAAGCTTTTTGATAAATCTGAATCATAAAACACTTGAAGCGAGTTCCACGCCTGCGAAATCTCAGTAAACCGCAAAGCCGGCAAGCAAGTGCCACCCACCTGGCAAATGCAGAGTCAATTATTTTTTTGTTTTATTTCATCATCGCTTTATGCATATTCGTCTTCTGCTACAGTCTCCTTTCTATAACATCATATTTCCCTCCTCGTGACACCCGTATCACTGCTCCTCACCCTCAGTTTTCTTTTCTACCACTTGCTGAGCTATACCGTACCCTCACCACTTCCCATTTTCCTGTTATTTCCTCTCCTCCTCGCCCTGACATCAGTTTCTAGTCACCCTCACTTCGTACTCCCGTATACTTCCTAACTATACTGTACAAGGCCATATCATGTTTAACTATCTCTCCTCCAGCTTTCTTTATTCCTGCCCTTGACATCACTCCTTCTTCAGCTCGCTTCCCTTTTCCGTCCCCTCACTATAATACTATACTATGCATGGCGCCCCTATGCTAGCAGCTGCTTGGCACATACCAACTGTCTGTGACACATTGTTTATACGATACAATATTAAGCCATGATTTACTCATTTCCTACGTTCCTTCGTGCTCACCTTCACTTCCCTTACCCAGCTCATTTCTTTACAATAATATGTATACTTATCCTATTATAGTAACTGAAGGCCGAAACTGGTAGCACGCGCCATTTTTTTGCAACACCGGCTTTATTCCAAGCTTAAACAGCTTTGCTGTTAACACTATGCAATATTTAACGAGACACCAAGCCGCTCTTCTCAGCGCGGCCCCCGAAGACCAGATGGGGACAGCTCAGCGGGCCAGGACCGACGCCGATCACCTCGAAAGATGTTCCTCGAACAGTGGATCCCTGGCAGCCTAGCTCCGGGCACAGCAACCACCGTTGGGCAAATAAAGTTATTCAACTGAACCACTTATGTAGCTAAACAATGGAGCAGACAAACCAGTTATCACGTCTTAGAAACGTTACACCGCGCACAGGCGCGGAAAGAGTTAGAAGAAATAGAACACAGCACTGAAACGGTCCTCAATCAGTTCCTTGATTTCTTTAAACGGTCGTTAATCAGCACACGGGCGACGTGAGATAATGTTTCGGTGTATCGCCAACAGACTGTCCAGCACCGCCACCGACATCCAGATCATTACACGGATTGGCGATATTTTCGCTTAGGTGACACTGAACTTCCAAGCCAATGCCCTCACCTTACGGTCAATATAACGCCGATATTACCATGAAAACTTGCGCTGCATGAATATAGGTATTTCATTAGCTCAAACAAGAAAATTTACCCCCTGCTGTGCCAACGTGTTGTTGTTTAAAGGGACACTAAAGGGGAAAACGATTTTTTCGCGTATTAGTTAAGCACAATTTCACAATCCCGAAAACACCACTCTTACCGTGACACGACGCTTGGTAAGCGAGAAAACACGCGAAAAGAAAATGCGGATGGATGACGCCACCTTTAGATTCCCGCACCAAACACCGTGACGTCATAGATTCTGAAGGCGTCTACTGAGTCCTACGTAGCTTCTAATCAATAAAAATGAGGTGCATTGTCATCTGTGGGTGCCATGGACTTAGCATACGAAGTTTCAGAAAATTTCATCGAGCCAATGTCACGAAAATACGGAAAATACATTGAGAATCTCTGACGTCACGCGCGCAGATATCGGCGCCAAATTTAAAAAAATAAAAATTTAACCTTGATTTTCTCCGCTAATAATGAACCTATGATAATGAAACATATGACATTAGAGTTCTCAGAGTGCATTTTGTCAACCTAAACCAAGTCATTGTTTCACTTTAGTGTCCCTTTAAGGTTCTCCTACTGGTGCTGATTATCCGTAACATGTTTAAAAATATTCCGTATCTTCTACATGCCTTGTTTGGCTCGAATTCCGAATCGCTTGTGGCGCTATTCCATTCGTCATTAAAAATTTTCGACTATTCACGCACCCATATTTATCAGCGCTATAAAAATACCGATCGTTAATAATCATTGAAGAATCAGATAGCTGTATAGAGTAAAACTCCAAAAGTGCAATAAATATGCGCAAACGCATGCCAATCAATCAAGAGACATCTCTGGCAGCCCAAATATATTAAACGCCCCGTAAAAAGGTGCAAACGTTGGCGCCTCTTCGATGATGGAATGTCATAGTAGACGTTTCATGGAGCCCCTCCAAATGCTCTCGAAAAAAAAAACGAATTATCATTTATATCGGATTTTGTGGTCAAAGCCTGAAGGAGACTACACATCTAACACTACAACATTCTTATGTAATAAATTCGAGAACGCATCATTTGCTATATGATGAACAATTATAAACCTCTCTAAAATTCTGGCTTAGTTCGATGCACCCAATGTTTTGTGAAAGAATTGTTGCTTTTTTTTAAATTTTTCTGCTACACATTTAAAAATGGCCACCAATTGTCTCCTTTTCCATCTAAACAGTGGCGAAAAACCTGCAATGTCTATTTTAAAACCATGTTCGAAAACAATTTTCTCCATGCAGAGAATATCTCTGCTATTGTGAGAGGAATACAGAGTCGTTGCGGCGCGAATGGGTGGTCCCCCCAGAAACCTCAACCTCTTGATCCTTCTGTACCGCTGGAGCGAACTGCCCAAGTCCAGGGAAACTTGAGCGAGTACCTGGGGAGTTTCTTCGTGAGTCGAGACCACGTCCACCATGGGGACTTTTTGTCCCTCGCAGCTGTTCGCCGTTCCCCCTCGAAGCCGACTGGGGATGGGCAAGTCGACGCGGCATCAGGTCGGCTCAGCCATGACTCCCCCCAGATAGTCTTCGGCGGCCCACGTAGGCGGTTGAACGCCGTGTACAGTGTGAACGATGGATCGCGTCTGTCGATACGTGCGTCGGTGCTCTTGATCGGATACCTGCAGGAAGCATTGGATTACGATGACAGCAGCTGAATACAAGTGAAGAAATGCACAAGGAATACGTGCAAGAAGATGTGAGATGTGTACGAGGTGTTTCGGGCTGTGGGCTACCCGGTGCGTTATTTGAACGGCAAAATCACTGAAGTTTTGTTTCGTGGGATCATTTTGACGCGCCCTGTTTGCACGTGTGGTTAATGTGAACATGCCGAATTCAGGTGTGGATAAACATAAAAATTACATAAACAGGTCTGTATTTCATTTCTTCTTCAGCATTTTCAGGCACACGGCACGGATTACAGTCTTGATGCTACCTGCTTTAAGTAAAATACCTCGCATTAGGAGCTTACACGGGTGATAACATGTGGTCAATGCACTACGTCGTCCTTGATCTTTAGTTACAAGTAGGAAATTCAGCATTTGAATGGCGTCATCAGTTAGCCGCAGCTATGGCAAGTACGGGAAGAGTGTGCCTTATTGCGCTCTTTTGCAAGAGTTTGGTGTCGTCTTTTTTTTTTCACCCGCATTGCTGTTGGTGAGTTACCGCAAGCTGCCATGTTTGAAGCATTTTGTGTAAAATGTGTTCAAAAGGCCTCAACTAGCTCTTATAGTATGTAATGAACGAATACATAGTGTAACAAAGTACAATTGACTACGTCATAATAACAGAACGAGTCTCAGATAAGAGACGCTGTAGCGTCCTCATTTAGTAATTGCTACTGGTAGAGCTTCCCAGAGTTAGCAACACGGATACACTACCACGGGCCACAAACTCATTGGATTTGGTGCACGCGCTGATCGAAAAATCTGGCTTTCAAAAGCAGTCGAAATTGTAAACCCTGAGGTTGCCAATTCGTGCGCACGTCTGGGAGGCGTTAGTTTTTTTACCTCAGATAAATTTCGCACCAGTACTTTCGCAAATTTTATTATTTTCTTAACGGCCTAAAAAGCTAAATTAGCAAACTTGTGTAGTGTATCGACAGAGGGAAGCGCGTTTCCGCAGAAATGCAGCGTAAATTTCTTTATTTAAAAGCTCTTAAAACCTTAGAAAGACATTGTACGTCACATTTTAACACGTATTTACTTTGCAACGTAGAAAGTAATTCTTTTGTACCGTCCAAATCAGATAGTAGCCGCAAGACGTCAGATGGGTCGTTGAGAATCGTCGCTCCCCGATTTATAGGGGACTCCAAATAATGCGCACTTATTATTGTACCCTGGAAATAGCTGGTGAAATGAGTGACAGCATTGATTCATTTTCTTTTGCACTGGCTTTTTTCATTGAGTTAAATGTAATTACGTTTTACGTATTGTCCGTCACTGTATACTCTGTGTCCATGCATGTCACTGGAGAGCCTGGTTAACTTACTTACTTAGTTTGGGAATTTTTCCTCCATTACGCTACTTCATTTAATTTTAGGTACAATGTGAGCTTTTTTTCACATACATAACATACTTTAATATATATGATAGACATGCGACAACTTGCAAGTTACTAAATAATTGCGCAAATATTTTATAGAAAACATACGATACATACTTTAATGCATACTATAGATGTGCTACAAATTGTGAGTCCCTACATAATTTTGGAAATATTTTATAGAAGACCTAAGAATTTGTGCGACTTCAATCAGCCTTTTCGTCATACTTCCAATAGTTCCCATCGATAATTTCAATATCACTAAGTGTATTCCATTCTACGTGCATATAAAAAAATGAAGGGCACTTTGTACATTCTAAAGTGTGTACAGCGAAAGCGTGTGGCCATTCGACTGCCTATGCCATGTCTTTTTTCTTTTACACTCTCAGTCGGATAACACAGAAACGGAATGTGTGCGTGTTTTCTTTCTTAATTTTTTTATCGCGAATCGCAGCGAGACGCGATACTAATCTTCCTCCGTTCGCATGCGTTCGTATTTTCTCGCGCATTGCGCATCGCGCAAACGTCATCCGCGTTCCATCGGTTAAATTGACGGACCCATTGTAAATTCCAAAGTGTGTTCCGCAAATGCCTCTGTCCATTGAGACGGCGTCGGTCAAAATGATTTCAAACGCTGGGCACAGCCACCCTACGCAAGCAAAGCGCGAGCGCTGTAGAGTCCGACGCGACCGGCGTCCGTTTGTGCACTCCGGCGGCTAGATGGCTCCGTGCCATGGCTCGGACGGACGGACGGACGACACGGACAGACGGACGGACAGGGACGGATGGACGGATAGATGGACACAGACGGACGGACATGGACGGACGTACAGTCAGACGCGGACGGACGGACTCACGGACAGAGCGGGACGGACGGATGGACGGACGGACACGGAAGGACGGACGAACGGACGGATGGACGGACGGACCGACGGACGGGCGTGAGTATGAGTCATTAAAGGCTTTCGCCTGAAATGTTTCAAAGTTGTATCGTTTGCGGTCTGCACGTATCTTGAACTCGGTGCCTAACTGAACATCCACTGATTTAGTTAAAAACAAGAAAAAGAAAAAAAAAACATGGGGACGAGTCAGAGAATACACAAAGGACAGGCGCTTACCAGAATTGTGGAATCCCACAGCTTTTCATCACGAGGCGGGATTCGCACCTCTGTACCCTCGACCCAAACGCGAGTGTTCTAACCACTCGGCTATCCAGGCACGCTAACAAAGCATAGCAAAGCCTTCTCTGGTATAGCGTAGCAAGGGGGGTGGGAAAGCGAAGCAACGCGCGGAGTAGAGATGTGATGGTAAGCAGGACGGGAAAGTAGGATCGAAGAGGGTAAAGCGTAACACACAAATAATCCGAAAGACAAATACAGAAAATGAAATGCCGAAACAGAAAGAGAGTCAGCGATAGCATAAAGGAAAGAGAGAAAAAAAATTACACCATCTCCCGCTAAAGGGAACCATGTGTAGATGTGAAGCAGCGGGCGCTAACGCTTACACTGGCGGCGGCGTTGACGCTGGCGCTCATCGCAGCGTTGCCCAGGAGAGAAAACTGGGGAGGCGCAAAGCACGCAGTGATGGAGCGGTGTTTCCTACTGGAACATGCCAATCGCTGGTAATGGGCAATGAGAGACGGAAGACTCCGATTGGACACAGAGACCCGCAGTCCGCTTTTAGTTAACGCGCACGCTCCGAATTTTTTTATTCTTCAACAACACACAGGAGAAATCTCCCACCGGCACCACCTTGCAGGTCAAGATCCATTGCCACATATACGGGGTGGCCAGTGAACGGTTGTGCAGCGCGAGCAGTCGGTTTTTTCAACCAAGAAACTCGCTAGCAGACGCTGCCTGCGTCGGCGTCGCGAGGCGAGAGAGGAGGGAAGCGTAGGAGAGGAGAGAAAGGGGGGACGCGCATGCGCAGTGGGAGTGTGGACGCCGCGGGCAGGGATGCCTAGAGGAGAGCGGGGAGCGTAGGAGAGGAGAGAGAGGGGGGGAAGCGCATGCGCAGTGGGAGTGTGGACGCCGCGGGCAGGGATTCCTAGAGGAGAGAGGGGGGAGCGTAGGAGGAGAGAGAGGAGGGGAGGCGCATGCGCAGTGAGGGTGTTGTTGCCGCGGGGAGGGATGAGAAGAAAGAGGGGGGAAAGGAGGTTTTTTTTTAAAGGGTTCGCGCATGCGCAGTAAGTGAGGCCCCGCGGCCCACCACCACCGGATTAAGCTTCGCCATAAGATGCCTCACATCTAAAAAAGCAGAGAGAGAAGAAAAAAAGGAAGAACAAGCAAGCAGCGCACCGTCTAGCGACCAGATACCGCACGACGTTGCCAAGCCGCGAATACTCAGTAACTAAGTCACGACCACGGACGTAGGCTTCACGCGCTACCTCCGCTTTATAGTGCTTTGCCTGTGTGCGCACTCCCGAGAAGGAAGCCGCACATCTCGAAGCTAGACGTGTCGGCTGACGGGTAGTGCGAGTGGCGACGGCCCGTGCGTCGCTGTGCCAAGCTTTCAACGACTTAGTGCAGGGTGCCCGCATTTTCTTACCTTTGGGTTGATTGCTCGGATGGCTCGTTGTTCTCGCCACGATACCTGGACTATCTCGTCCGATTGCCAGTTTTTTGCCTTAGATTACCCCGATGTCCGGTTTTGGGTGCGCGGATGTAATGGCACGGCTAATTGGCCTAATGTCACTTGAACGCCACCGTATAAAGGAGCTGAACTCGTTGCATTATTCAATATATAACATAGCACTAACGCCACTTCATATCTGTTTAAGCGGTGGTTCACGGGTGTTCGATATATCCCGGGCACAATTTAAGAGCACGCTATGTGGCTTCAATATTTTTTTTTATAAAATTGCGTCCGAGTCATCTCGTTGTTTGTACTGTATGTTTCAAGTTAGTAATTGTCGGCTGGTACCGCTAAATTCACGTCTACCTCCCGGAAGCGTTGCTGTTTGCGGCTGCTCCGGTGAAGCCCGCCCGAGTAAGCGTAGAATTCATTGTTCAGCATGCTTATCAGGGCAGCAACATCGGCTGCACATGCTTGCACAGCGCTATCATACCATTGCACATCTAACACTCGCAATGTCTGATGGAGGGCAGGTAAGAAAAACGTACAATATTAAGTTCATACACCACGTCTGATTTCAGATTTGCTACACAAAAAAGCTGTTGAAAAATGAAAAATCCACTAAATGTATGGCTGTTTTGAGCAAAGGAATAACAAAGGAAAAATTAAAGTGGAGTGCAAGGTGTTCCTCTTCCAAAAAATCATTTTGTCGTCATTTCTTTGCGCAATACAGCCAAACTTTCTGTGCCTTTTTCATCAAACGAGAGCCGAGCAGCCCTTCAACGTGTAGTCCTAGCTGTTGTACAAGGTGAATTGTGTCTCAATGTAATCACATAAGAACTGAGGAAATCGAACCCTTTATCTCCCCACACGAACATGGAAAGGATAAAGCCACCGATGTCTTCAAATGGACGAATTCATTCACTCACGAATGTAACAAGCCAGAATTGACTATGCGATAAAATAGGTTGGAAAGCAAGCCTCAGTTGCGATTGTATTGGCCAACTGTCGCACAACACTCAAAGCAGCTACAACAGGAGCAACAAAATGTCGTAGGCGGCGACTGCCGTCGGTGCCTCTTTTGGATGTGACGGTTTTCTGCCTAGTGCTGTTAGTTCTTCCTCGGCGATTCTCGTGGTATTCGATGCCTGAATCTGTTTTACCAAAAACATGCTGTGAAATCATGTTTGCAATGCGTACAATTAAGGCCCTTCACAACTCAGGCAGCACCAACTTTTAACGCGACAGCGTTGAGGAGCTCGTTTCGCAGAAATTCCGGTGCTGGCGTCGGTGACGGTGTGGGCATCGTTGGTTGTGAACGAAAAATCCCCACCTTGTGCATGGCCGGAAAATTCAGAAAGATCCAAATAAAATAGAAGTGAAAATTTTCGGGTCCGTGTGAGGGTGGAACCCAGGTCGTATCCGTGGCAGGCAGGTGTTCTGCGACAGAGCCAAGGTATTTGTTGAAACTTCTTTTGAAAAAAACGTGATATGAATGTAATTTAGTGGAAGGAGTCCGCTTAATGCATCATATATTGCATGGCGGAATCGTAGAATCAGGCCAGCCGTCAAAATATGTCCATTGAGCAAACAGTGGGTGTTTTAACGGGCCACCGATTACAACGCGCTCATAAACATATAATGATCATCAACAGCAGAACTCTCAACAAAGTCAACAGCTTCGTTGGTTCGTGCGTTGCCCTACGGACGCGTAGTGGGCCCTTCGCTGATTCGGAAAAGGAATAATTATGGCGTAGTGGACACTTAAGAACTGCGCTGCAGTAGGCATTCAATGATGCTTTAAAACGACCAATGTTACGCGCACAGTATTTCGTTTCCTTACGGCATGGTTGAGGCATGCACCGAGAAAAGAAGCAGGCTAGCAGTTCAGAAGGCGATACGCAGGAGACACCATTACGCTATCGCAGTCCACTCGAAGGCGAAGGTCAAGCATCCTCCAGTTTTTGCCTGTGCCGATGTAAGACCTTTTTTGCTGATAATTATTGCTGTGTATTGTAATTTCTTGGCAACTATCATGCGTTACGGCTTGAACGTATGCCCGGCATTGACAATGCGGACGTATCAAGATAGGCGTCCCCATGCGAATGATCTGGAGGTGTATGAAAATATGAACAAAATATTGGGCTTCCCAGGTGAGAAGTCGTGTATTGGCTGAAATGCATTGTTTGAATGGTTCTTGGTTGTATTCAGTCTCCCCATTTCCACAAATAGTATTCCCCTTATGACATCATGGCAAAAATAACTTCTTTTTGCTCCTGAAATGCCAAATAAACTTTTTGAATTAGTTACTCGTGATAAGGATTCGCCAGCAAAGAATATAGCTAAATACCAAGTATTGATCCGGAAGTTTCATTTCCTTTACCTACCATATAACCTGTTCAGTCTTGCTAGTGAAGGAAAGAAAAAAAATGTACCTGTAAAATTTACCGCTTGCCTTCCAAACGACTCTTCCATTTATTCGCGTTCCGCTGGGATTAACTAATGGCAGCCTCAATCTTTCTCTTTTTCGTTTTTTTTTCGCAGATTACCACAAAATACTAGGCGCTTACTGCGTTGCCGCAGTTGTGGTTTTAGTCTAGATAAAAACTTTTCGCATCCAACAACAGGGATGCATTGCCTAAACGACTTTCCAATCAGTATATCGAACGATAACTTCCTCTCCCACGAGCCATGTGACAAATTGCTCGAATACATAAAACTCGCAGTTGGAGAAACTTCCTGGAACATTCTGACTTCCAAATGCATGTGATCAATCAACCCTGATTTACAACGCAAACCAGCCACTCCGCAATCACTAAGTAGTCCGCTTTAAAACCCAACGTTTTCATCTCCCCGAATTAATATTTGCTAAACTGTCAAATTCGTTGGCACTATTGCGAGATGCCTAAACTTTCTCCGCTTCTTAATCTTAAGCTTACTCGCGTTCTTGGTGATTTTGTCTGCCTGTCTAAGTCATCTTGTATTTGTTCCGTGCCGCTCTCTACGCCTCCATTGAGATATTGTCTTGATGTTCTTATCTGCATGCATTGACGCAGGTGGTGCGGCATCGATGCCAAAGCCCATCCAACCTACGAGAGTTCCCTGGAGCCTTCGAAAGACCGTTTATCTATCTTGCGGAGTGCGCTCGCTCATCTATCATCCGACACTTTAGCAAACTTCTACCTTCTCTAGAGAACGGCACAATTGCTCGTACGTTGCTGTTGAGGCCTTTTTGTGGAGAAACGTAAAAGTAATAATAAAGAATAAGTGCAAATCATCAAGAGGGGAGCTAACCGAAGTGTTTTTATCTAGTAATATTAGGCGAGAATTTTCGTAATTACAATAATTTTTCGGGTGTTTCCAATTAACTGGTGCAAATATGTCTGGTGAGAAATATAGGTGACATTGGCTATACAAATTTTCGCAATAGCACATACTGCGCCACCAGAGGCACATCTTGCGCAGGAACGTAGTTTTTTCACCCTTTGAGCAAAATTGTTTCATTATGGCAGTCAGTGCCTCAAAGGTTAAATTGCTAAGATCGATGGTGTGGATTCGATGCCAACAACTTCAACCCATTTATACTAAGTTGCAATGTGAAAATGCTGATGTAGTTATACTTAAGTGCACGTTAAAGAGTTTCGAGTGGCCAAAATCAGTCCTTGTCTCCAAAGGCTGCGTTCTTCAGAATCGTCTTAAACGCAGAAGTTGCAAATAAACGTTGAAGCCCACCCCAAATTCTGGAGTAAACATTTTGGTAAAAGAAAAAGTTTTTGTATCTATGTTGTTTTGTTTCATCAGCGCATAGCAAAGAGCAATGAAAATGTGTGGCATAAACCGCTTCTCTATACATACAAGTTTCACACACAACTGTTGAAATGAGCAGACGCGATTGCGATGCTTTGCGCTCGCAGTCAGGAAGACGCTTACAGGGGTGTGGACTTTCGAAACAACATTAATGTTATTTTTTAGCTTCAATGTTTTTCAAGATGAGTTTCAAGATAATAAGGAGTACCGCACGTATAACTAATAACGTATGATTTATAGCTAACGAAGAAACGAGTTTTCACTTTAAAAAAGAAGAATTTAAACCATTTAATCTTAGTCGGAACTAACTTTAGGCAGTTTAGCTATTGTTCCGGGGCTGCTGAAACCTAAAACCAGCCATTCATGCTACAATTGGCAATATATATTACGCACATGCAAGATATTTTGTATTGCGGATGAAGCGAATATTGTCTAGATTGTATTAGGATAGTTAAAAAAACAAAAAGCTCTTGGAAGGCCCTATCCTTTAGGGGAGAATATATACCCATGTATTATGTGCAGTAAGAGTACGCTTGGTCAGGCCAGAACTTGCTGAATAAGTCTGATTGACGATGATATCTGATGAAAGGCCAGGCTGCGCCGTACAGGAAATGCTCTTCTCCAACCCGAGCGGCGCGCGGGAGCATAGGTACTTCATCAACCCTGAAGTCTATAGAGAACATGAATTTTCAGCTGTCAGTAATTATTCGCTTAGTATGTTTGCAATTTTTGCAGTAAGGTTTTGACCACTAGAGCTTCCGGGTTTTTTTTACTCTGATGGCTCTTGAATCTAAGACCGCTTGTTAAGAGCTAACGATTAGGGCACAGAAGTGGTTATTTTAGATCTTATCACACCGCTTCCCCTACCCCTATTGACCGGTTGTGGTCTCCTCGCAAACAGAGACAGTTACGGATCGCCTATTTTCTCTTCCTTCTTTCTTTATAACCAGTTCAGGGTGCAAGCCCGAACCGACTGGAAAGAAGAATAGGTAAAAAAAAGTCACAGTTCCGCCACAAGGCGAAGCAATGAATGCGATAGCAACAAATTGGAATGTCAAGCGACGACTGGCAAGCAGGTCGAAACGTGCAGCGCGCTGCTCATGCACACATGACCCACGAAAACAAAACGCACAGGACGAGAGAGAACTAACAACGTTCACAGCTCGACACTTAACGTGCTGCTCAAACACAAACGACGCACGAAAGGTATTCACAGGTACAGACGAGCGCGAACTAACAAGTGCCACAGCTGTTACTTCGCTGTGTTTGAAAAGCGTCTTCTTTTCGCAAACGGGGGACTGCCGCGAGCGAAGTGACCTTCGTGCGCTCGGTAACTACAACGCAATCGTTCCGTCGAAAGCCCGATTCTCCCCCCACCGCGAGACAAGCGCACGCGCGAGCGGGTGAGCGGGCGTCTACCCCCCCACGCAGCAAAGTGCGCCACCGCGTCCGCGCGGGCGTCGCGACGAGAGAGGCACCGAGCCCCGCAAAGCTAGAGTTACTGTATATGCTACCTTTAGGTAGCAGGGTTGCGCATAGGTCCGCCATTATGTTCAACGGCTGTGAAGCCGCTCGTCGCGCGCGCAGGAGACAAATACGGCGCGATGTTCCGGTGCGGGCGACTCGCCGCAGAATTATTCACACGCGATGAGCAAGGTTTCACTTATACAGCGAAGCTGTATATTGCTACAGGTTCTATAGGATCGTGTCCGCGAACAAAACGACGCGAAGAACAGCGTTTGGCCAATCCCGGGTGCAGTGTAGGGCGTGGAGCAGTGGCTCATACGCACAACCAAATGTGAATGAAGTCAAACAAGTGAGAATTAAAGTGAATCAAAGCGTACTAAAGTGAATGAAGTGAATGAAGTGTACTAAAGGTGACGGTGTCAATGAAATTTGAATTAGGCAATTGAAAAGTTAGTTCATAGGTGCCATAAGTGAATCGCACATATGGCGTCCACAGAGAATTTTACCGCGGTGGGCCGATTCCACCATCACAGCTTTCAGATGCATGCAACGATCGAACAGCTCAAAAGTTCGCTTTTCTGCGCAGTACATTGCAATGAAAAGCGGCGCGATTACTTTCAGCATGCACACGAGCTTTTCTCTCCTGGACGTAAGGCGAGAAATATCCCAATGGACAACGAATATCCTGACGACGTCCGAAAAAGAGCCGAACGTCCTCGTCCCAGAACGGAGGTTCACCGGCCGTTCAACGGACGGCTAGTATTGGATGTCCTAAAAACACCTTCCGACAGACGTCTGAAGGATATACCAGATGGACGTTTTTAGTAATCCATGCGTGCACATGAACAGGACGTCGACAGGAGATAGCCTTGCGGACATTTCAAGGCTGTTTAGATCCAAACCGCAACACGATACACTATAAGCAAAAATTAGCCGAGATGGGAGCTTTTCCAGCATATGAGCCCCCCAAAACTCCGATGCCCCAATCATTTACTCCGTGGTATGGGAGTTAAGTCGGCACATGTCGTCTTAAAACGCCCCTTGCTTAATGAGAGAGTTTATGAACGACATGACCTTCTTAAACTCCCCACGGAGTTTCAGGTCACGTGGGTAAAAACTCCCTATGGGAGTTTTAAAAACCATTTTTGGTCGTGACGTGCGTGTGTGTGCGTGCGTGGGTCACCGTGTGAGTATTTGTCGACAGACAACGATATTATCAGTGCAGCGAGAATTTACAACGGCCGGTTGGTGCTTAGTGTGAACGTGTCACGGTCTTTCGCACCGCTGAGCCACTCTGGACAGAGAGAAGTTTCACTCGCGCCAGCGTCCGACCGCGAGCTGTCTGTCCGAACGGCCGTGCCCATGCAAGCAAGCACACGAGTACAAGCCACCGACACGCCGCGAATACCTCGCTTCAAAGTGCCGAGTTACGAAGAAATGCGAAGGATAATTTCAACGGTAACAAAAGTAAGCTGTCGCGATCGTCAGCGGTTGCTTCTGGAGTTTCACCGGCTAAACCTTCGAAGCATCATACGAAGTAGGCTTCGCACGACATCGGCATCAAGCTGGCCGGCGGCCGGTGTGAGAGCTGCGTCGGCGACGAGCTCGCCCAGACCGCCGGCGACGGTTGCTTCTCGGAGTGTCACCGGTATTTCATCGGCTGCCACTTCTAAGCGGTAAGAAGGCTGCGCTAAGTCGTCGGTATCAAGCCGGTGGCGTAGCCAGCTCGCACTGCCGCACCGGCCGCGGTGGCGAGCTCTACGAGCTCGCACCGGTCACCGCCGAATCAAAGGATGTGTTTCACGGTAAATAAAGACTGCTGGAATGAATAACAGTTAAAATTGTCTTTTCTGTGTCATGCGCCCACAGCTGTCAAACATCTAACGCGAGGGCGAGCGACGATACGAGGCAGAGGCACACTGAACGCACTGAAATAACATACGGCTGCCCATGCACTGCGGGCAACAGGAATCGCGACTGCGAACCGTCTCGTTCGTTGAAGTCTATCGCTCCGTAGCTTAAACTGCGCGGATAGCGGACACCTATTTCTTGTGTGTGTGCAAAATAACGACCTTTTGTGATCGCCAGCAGTCGTTCATCGTATAGCCGGGCCGTACTCCTGGGAGAGGCCTAGCTACGGCGGCGGCAGGGACGCGGTAGCGGCGGGGCGCCTCGGTTCTTCGCCGGTGTTGCTGAATGCGTACAATGTGCCGCTGAAGTGCTCTGCACGGCCGCTCGTGGTTTGTGGGTTTCTGTACGATTCAGTGCATATTATGGACACACACACAGTACTGCTTATGCAAATTCAGCCCCTGCGACAGAGCGCCAGCTGATAATTAAGTTTCGCCAATTAAAAAGCGGTCAATGTTTGGCGGATTTAAAATAAAAGATATGTTTTTCAGGGGTACCTATCAGACCATCGTATTTTTATACCTACGCCATGAATGTTTATTGCTTAATTACGCGTATAAGAAGTGCCCACCAGAGCCACATGCGAGGTAAAAATACGGTGCCAATATATACCCGGCGACCGACGTGTGGTTGTGCAGCGCGAGTGGCGGTCAATGTGAGTGTTGTAATAATTTGCGAGCTTTGTGTGTGTGTTTGTTTACGTGTGATCATGTTGAGTGCTTCGAAGCTACTTTAATTAAACATTCGCTCGCAGATTGTGTGCCTACGAAAGGCGGTCACTTGTTTTAGATGTGAAGCATCTTATGGCGAAGCTTAATCCGGTGGTGGTGGTGGTGGTGGTGGTGTGCCGCGTGCCCACCCTTACTGCGCATGCGCAGACAGTTAAAAAAAATAAAAATAAAAAACCTCCTCTCCCCCCTCTCTCTCCTCTAGGCATCCCTCCTCGCGGCAACCACACCCACACTGCGCATGCGCCTCCCTTCCTCTCTCCCCTCTTACACTCCCCCCTCTCTCCATCCCTGCCCGCGGCGTCTAACTCCCCCCTGCACATGCGCGTCCCCCCCTCTCTCTCTCCTCTCCTACGCTGCCCCCCTCTCTCCCCTACGCATCCCTGCCCACGGCGTTCACACTCCCCACTGCGCATGCGTGTCACCCCCCTCTCTCTCCTCTCCTACGCTCCTCCCTCTCTCACCTCGCGACGCCGACGCAGGCAGCGTCTGCTAGCGAGTTTCTTGGTTGAAAAAAAAAGCCCCCACCTCCCCGAAGGGAAATCGTGAGGAAATGCGAATGCATTTCGCGCGCGCTTCACTCCATTTATATATGGTGGTTGTGGTTTGAAGAAGGAAAAGGCGCCTAATTTCTGCAGCCCGGTCGGGAGCACGGCGCAGCGCCTTTTTTTTGCTTTTTCTTGTTTTTTTAATTTTTTTTATTTATTTTTTTTAATTTTTTTTTCATATATAGCTCCGCCGAGCTCCGCCGCAGACCGCTTTTAGTTAACGCGCACGCTGCGAATTTTTATTGTTCAACAACGCACAGGAGAAATTTCCCACCGGCACCACCTTGGAGGTCAAGATTCATTGCCATATATACGGGGTGGCCAGTGAACGGTTGTGCAGCGCGAGCAGTCGGTTTTTTCAACCAAGAAACTCGCTAGCAGACGCTGCCTGTGTCGGCGTCGCCAGGCGAGAGAGGGAGAGGGGGGGGAGCGTAGGAGAGGAGAGAGAGGTGGGGTGCGCATGCGCAGTGGGGAGTGTGGACGCTGCGGGCAGAGATGCCTAGAGAAGAGAGGGGGGAGCGTAGGAGAGAAGAAGAGAGGTGGGACGCGCATGCGCAGTGGGAGTGTGGCCGGCGCGGGCAGGGATGCCTAGAGGAGAGAGGGGGGGAGCGTAGCAGGGGAGAGAGGAGGGGAAGCGCATGCGCAGTGAGGGTGTGGTTGCCGCGGGGAGGGATGCCTAGGGAAGAGAGAGGGAGAGAGGAGGTTTTTTTATCTTTATTTTTTTGAAAGGGTTTGCGCATGCGCAGTAAGGGCGGTCACGCCGTACACCACCACCACCGGATTAAGCTTCGCCATAAGATGCTTCACATCTCCCACCTGCCGGCGCGCACACCTCCTCAACCTATCCTCCTACTCCTCCTCCGCGGACAACGCCAACGCCAACGCCGGATGCCTGACATAGCCCGACTATGAAATGCATTCGCATTTAAAACCGACTGCTCGCGCTGCACAACCGTTCACTGGCCATCCCGTATATATAGCAATGGATCTTGACCTCCAAGGTGGTGCCGGTGGGAGATTTCTCCTGTGCGTTGTTGAACAATAAAAATTCGCAGCGTGCGCGTTAACTAAAAGCGGAGTGCGGGTCTCTGTGTCCAGTCGGAGTCTTCTGTCTCTCATTGGCCATTAGCAGCGATTGGCATGTTCTAGTAGGAAAAACTGCTCCATCACTGCCTGCTTTGCGCCTCCCCAGTTTTCTCTCCTGCGCAACGCTGCGATGAGCGCCAGCGTCAACGCCGCCGCCAGTGTAAGCGTTAGCGCCCGCTGCTTCACATCTACACATGGTTCCCTTTAGCGGCAGATGGTGTAATTTTTTTTTTTCGATGGATATGAAAATTTACTCCCATACTTACCTGAAAAAAATTCCCCGATGGATATAAAAATTTACTCCCATACTTACCTGAAGAAATTCCCCGATGGATGTAAATAAATGCTCCCCTCAATCCATCCAAAAACGCCGTCCTTTGGGGGGAGTAAATTTTTCACTCCGCCTGTAGGGAGTATATAAAACCCCTATCGGGGCATACGCTAGAGGACAAGTCATTTACTCCCATCTCGGCTTATTTTTGCTCACAGTGTATAGTTCATCTGGCAATGCGTGAAGATTTTGCACCACATGGTGACCACCGCCATAGGCGTGCGCACGAGGGGGGGGCAGAGGGGGCGGCCGCCCCCCCCTAGTCACCTTAGAACCTAATAGGGGGGGGGGGGGGCGAAGTCTGTCCCATACATTGACTTAATTGGGAAGGGGGGCGCTTCGACGAACCTTCGCCATACCTCCGCCCCCCCCTCCTGAACGGTAACCCTGCGCACGCCTATGACCACCGCTAATTTTTATCTTTCGGAAAATGTGTGATTGAGGAAATGACGATAATCGTGGCATTTTTTCGCGACTATTTTCGTGCTTAAGAGAAAGGTTTAATGATATATTACTATCAACAGTTGGGTAAGCATATTCTTGTCAAGCAGCTAAGGCGCTCATATGACAACGATGCTTTCAGCAACACGCTCGCGCAACTGCGACCGACAACAGGAGCGAAACGCAGGTTCGGCGGTACGCGGCACTTGTGTCACTCATGCTAAAACTTGTCCTTCCGCCAGAGGACACCCTTCCGCCGCAAAGGTCCGCGGTTGCCGCGGTGGCTCGATCGCTCGATCGGCAGGCCGGCGGTGATCGTTGGGCGTTTTGTGTAGCGTTTCCAGCTTTTCTGTACGGATTACTGGCTGTTATCCGGCAGCAAGTAACTGTGCTCATTCTGTTTTCCGCATATTTTCCATCAGTGTTTCGTGAAACAAAGTCTTGTGTGTTTTCACCGACGGTTCGTTTCAACGATGGCCGTATATGCTCGCCACCTTCATTGGAGCTAGGATGCAGCTCAGAACATCGCACGTTCGGATAACGTTCATCTTTCGGTAAGTGAAATTAAGTGCGCCTGACTTTTCGTCATTTCTACTGGAAAATTGCAATTGAAACGTTAAATCTGACAGTTGTTAGCTGGTTGTTGAATCTTGGTCGAACGCGAAACTATACGGAGGACGCGCCGGGCGCCGGTGCGAATCGTAAGCCAGACGAACCCGCCTTATTTTGGGTAATCTTGTTCGTCTGCGGGTTACAGCTCGTGTGTGGGTGTGTGGGTGCGAGCGAGCAACAGGCCGACATTGTTGTAAGTAAGCATACTTACAATTAACTATGCCGGCCTGTCGCTGACAGATGAAGTGCAACGCCCTAGGCATCTCGCCTGTGATTGTTATTTATAAATACATTATTGTTATTTTTAAATACGATTGATTATTGTTATTATTATGATTTATTGTTATTTATAAATACATGAAAGTATTTTATCACATCTGTAATTGGCAATCTATCCTATTTCTTGTAATTCATACGTAGCTTACTTGCCTTTTGTTGTATGCAGCTGTTCTTAACTGCTGTTCGTGCAAGATATTGGGCCTGAAACCGCGCCAGCTCATGCGGAAGCCAGTCCAGTTTCTTTGACGGGACCTGGAGTGCATTCATGCGGAATTTTAGTTTACGTTGCTGCAGCAGTAATGAGCTGCACCTTGCGCAATCACCTTCTGTCGCATTTTGTGCCACATTCGGTTAATTGTGCTTTATTCATTATTAAAGCCGCTTTTACAACATCAGGGGATAATTTATTACTGCTGGTAAGCATGATTATTTGTGCCCCATACACTGTTGTTAGGTCATATGCATTGTTATCGCTTTTTTTTTAGAATTTGCCTTTTGCTTTTAACTCAGTGGATTACACACATTCATGTGTGGCATACACGTTTGTGATCACGTTAATTAGCAGTGTTTGTGGTCAAAAGGTGGCACGATTTCCCTATCTAGTCACTACAATCTGTGTATTCAATATGCCATCTTTTATAATTACGTTAGGTTTTATGCATTGACGCTTTATCAATTGGTGTACATGCTGTTACTAATTAAATGATGTTATCTACTCGACTTTTGCCGAATGGGGATATGCTCTTAGTCATAAAAACGTCTGGCAAAATGAGGGACAAGACAGGCTGTCGCTGAGCCTGAAGCATGCACAGCAAGGCAGGCGGATATGTGCAGCACGTTCCACTGACTGATGCCCATATAAGTAGTAAAGGGAGCTAGTTGCATTGATATCACTTCAGTGAAAATACAGTGCAAAAATGGAGTCGCAAACACATATGAAAAGTAAAAACATAAACGAGCGCTTTTTCGTGTCCTTAAGTTTAATGTGTATTTTCGTCTCCATTTTTATGCTGTATTTACAATGAATCCATTGTTGTACGAAGTCCACACAAAGTCCAATGCCTCACTTGAAATGAACGTTAGGACATACAGCGGTCGTCTGCTGGACGTAACAAAACAAGGTCACAAAATTTTCATACGTCCGAACATATCCGAATGTCCGGTTTTGACGCCCAGTGGGATTAACGCGGGATGTTCAATTCCTTTGCGTCATATAGTTCTGCGGACGTCCCGTTGGATGTCCCACGGAATTTCACGTACATCCGCCGGATGTACGTTATGTCCAGAAAAGTGGTCCGATAGACGTCCCAAAGTTATCGGTGGCCCATTGGGATTAAGGCGAAAGCCTTTAATGTCTCATGCTCACGTCCGTCCGGCGTCCGTCCGGTGTCCGTCCGTCCGGTGTCCGACCGGCGTCCGGTGTCCGTCCGGCGTCCGGTGTCCGTCCGTCCGTCCGTCCGTCCATCCGTCTGTCCGTCCGTCCGTCCATCCGTCTGTCCGTCCCGTCCATCCGAGCTCTGGCACGGAGCTAAGTGGCCGCCGGGATGCGCAAACGGACGCCGGTCGCGTTGGACTCTACAGCGCTCGCTCTTTGCTTGCGTAGCTTTGCTGTGCCCAGCGTTTGCAATCATTTTCACCGACGCCGTCTCAATGGACACAGGCGTTCACGGAATACACCTTTGAATTTACAAAGGGCCCGTCAATTTAAGCGCTGGAACGCTATGGCGTTTGCACATTGCACAAAGCGCGAGAAAATACTAACGGATGCGAACGGAAGAAGATTAGTCTCGCGTCTCGCGGCGACTCGCGGTAAAAAATTAAAAAAAGAAAACACGCACACATTCGCTTTGTGTGTTATCCCACTGAGAGTGTAAATGAAAAAAAGACGGTGGAACGGCCACACGCTTTCGCCGAACACACTTTAGTATGTACAAAGTGTCCTTCAATTTTTTTGTCTTGAAGGGCGTTTGAAGGAAACTTCACGCACGTATGGTCGACAATAAGAATGCATTTTGGCCGCCGATGCCAGCTGATCAGCGGCCGTCGACAAAATACTGCGCATGCTGTTACGGTGGCGATCACTGACAAAGTGTCATTTGTCATTAAAGCAGCAGTGACACCAAATTTCAAATCGAGCGCAAAGAGCGGGCAAAGGCTCAACTGCGCGTTCGTGCCATGCAACATCGACACTATTTTGACGTGTTCAGCTAGCGTCTAGGCCACGCCTCAGACGCTGACTGACGATGCGCGAGCAACGCTGACGTCGACATGTTTAATGTTTTCATCGTGGTGCCTACTTGTGGTACCACCTGGCGGCGACACCGCGCTGCCTGGCAACGGCGTCGCTTGTTCTGTTTTGCTTGGTTCGTGCAGCGCGTTCGTGTGAGTCCTGCGTTTTCGTTGTGCCGCTTCGGGTGGACTGTCGTGGAGTCATGAGCGCGAATGTGACTATTCGAAGCTATGATCTCAATCGCATTATGTGCCAGCATACCTTGGAACCGTTGTGCGCTGCAATCATGCGCTTCAAATAAGAGAAAAAGCGAAAAGTATGGCGCGCCATTGCGAAACGCTACCCCCACAACGCGCTCACGGAATGAAAACGCCAGGCCTCCGCGTTTCACTTTTTTTTTGTCGTGTTTCAGTCTATGAGCAGTATACATTACAATTGACACACATGGCAACATTCACTAGCTGACCAGTTATTACGACACATTGATTATGCTTAGGTAGACGCAAACATGACAATAACCGATCAATGTGCACCAGTAAGGAACGTATGGTTCAGAGAAATATTATTTCAAACACGTAACAAGCACGCAGCGTTCATATGCGTAGTTGTGACATGTCTTGCCAGCCAGCATTGCCCAAGCGCGCGTCTCCAGCTGCCTCCTCGTCGCTGCTGGGTCGGGCGTCGATATCAGAATCACTACTCTGAAGAGGATCGAACCGTAAATGATTCACCACGTCGCGAATCACAGCGATTCCATATTCTTCAGTGTTTTCATCGTCGCTTGTGGACGCTCTTGACGGCGGCGACGACGATGGGGGTGGCGAACACGTGCCTACACGTGCGCGACAAGCAGACGAAATGTCAGCTGAAACTCGCGTCACCATTGCGTGCGGCCACGTGGTCAGATGGGGCGTGACCGCGGGATGTGGCCGCTTGGCAGCGTTGGCAGCGCTAAAAATTGGCGGGCTTTGCTCCCGTTTTGAATTGTGTTCGATACTGGTCATACTAATCATTATTACATATATTAATTCGTCGCTTTGTTGCATCATCAGTACCGAATCGTTACTAGGGGATCGATAACTACACGTTGACGCAAAAAACGCGACATGCGTAAAGTTGATGTCACTGCTCCTTTAACCATCATTCACCACTGCTTCACTGTTCGAGAAATTGGCGCAGAAAAGTAGCTTCAAACTCATTTTAAATGTCCACTTGAACAGCGCATTCTGTGCAGTACACATTCTAATAATTAAGACGAAAGCCTTGTGCGCTGGGTTTAAAGTTTCCCGTCATTGGAGGAGGGGCCCTCTCTCTCTCTCTCTCTCTATATATATATATATATATATATATATATATATATATATATATATATAGATCCAACATTCATTCAATTCGCCAATCCAAAAATAGCGTTTTGGATCTTTGTTTTTGGTTTTTCAAAATTAACATGGGGTATAAAGGGTTCGAATATATGAGCTCAAAGCAATGATAACTTTAGCTGTAATGCAGAACATTCATTAATTTACTTACTGCATTGAGAACCTCAGACATGACAACGCTATTACGAATACGACGTACTTTCGAACATTTCGCAAAGGTATATATGGAGCCGATAAACAAAGCACACACTCGACGAATGCACGCACGCTAAAACGCTCGACGACTTACGATGAAACTGACGGGAACTTATCGGCGCAGGAAGAGGACGCGCGGGCGCCGCGCCATCGGGTACGTAAAGTTGGCTTCGCCAAGCAGATTTGAACATTTGACGTCATTTTGCACCACGAGATGGCACTCGACGAATAGCGCCGCGAGCGGCGCAAGGAAAAGTTATGCGCAACTCTGCTACCTAAAAGTAGCATATACAGTAACTCTACGCAAAGCGCGCCCTTTGCGCCATCTCGCTGGTATTGCTGAAAACACGCTGAAAACTCGCTGTATATAAATAGTGCGCCGTTTGAACGTTGAAAGACGCGCGCTTTCGTGGCTCAGCGGTTAGCGCCGCGCGCTGCAAAGCGAGAAGTCCCTCGTTCGATGCCGCGCGTCGGAAGCATTTTTCTGAGTTATTTTTCTTTGTGGCTTTTATAAATATATAGATACATGTACATATACGTTACATGACGGCGACGGACACGGCAACGGCAATGGCGACGGCAAAAACCAGCCGAGAGTGTCCATATAATTGCTATCGCAATAAACGAAAATTTTGTCGCATGTTCTACGAATTAATCACTTTTAAAGCATGAACTTGAGGACCATCACTTCGTTGTAACATGAGTGACTTCGACAGCTCAGAAAATTGCTTTGGTCATAATACTGCACGGATGCCTTTGACGTGACAGGAAGACACATAGCTATAAAAATATGGTGAGCTACGAGAAACGGATGACTCTACATATACTACTACATACTCAGACCAAATATGTTAAAAAAATTTCCATAGGGGTCGTATCTCTCCATCTTAGGGACATAGCCCATGATTTGTAAGAGTCACTAATCTTTTCAACCCACCCTCTAGTTTTTTTAATCCCATGATTGAAGCAACATTTGCAAGCAGAGTATTTTATTATAGTCAGTCTCGTGGGGTTTTTTCTTAGCAGCAGCAGCAATTTGGCAAGTGTTTAGGAAAACTAGAGGACAATTTATGGAAAGGCGATAATACTCAAAAGCAATTTAATATCTCAAATACGTAAAGATAAAAGGTGCCTCGTTAAAAGGCACTTGTTCGCGTGAGACTAACTTAAGAAAGGAACCCAGAATGCGTGTTTTCTGCGCATAGTTTCACTGGTGTGGTAACGCTTTCCGGAAACTAAAGGAAGAATGGAGTACCCACATCACAGAAAGATCTTGGAAGGAACTAATAGAACGCATTTACGAATGTTAACGGACTTCGCTGCCGTATCAGTTTAACAGTTACCATCAAAGAAGATTTCATAATCATGCAGTGCTGCAAGGGTGATCTAAAAATGCAAGACGAGCACGCCATTTGTGACAGAAGAGTTCCTATTAAGAATTTCCTATTGTTATTCAGATAGTAATGTCGAATTTTTTTTGTGTGTGAAAGTGTATGGGTGCGCTGAAAGGTTGTAAATGTGACTTCACCAACCAGCACAGCTTGGTATGTGAGGTGTGGTATTGCTAAGCTCGAAGTCGAAGATTCGATTCCTGATCGTGACGGCTGCATATTGTGGGGGCCGAAATGTAGGAACACTCCTGCATTTAATTTTAGGTTGCCGTTGCAAAATTTTCGTGGTCAAAATAATTCGTAGCTTCCCATTGCTACAGTCCTCACAGTCATATCATCGACTTCGCACGTAAAAGGCCATAATATTTAAGAAATATCACTTCGGCAGAGGCCTCGTGGATCGCTGCGTATGCGAGCTGTGACCCACTTACTAAGTGTTGCGTGGGGAAATGTCTGAAATCGAATTATTTTTTGAGACATAACTTCTTATTACACAAGTACAACCAAATATTTCTTGCGCATTCAGAACATAAATTCCTACTTTGGCGGTGCAAGCATGCATCTGTCTAGCTTACACTGCAGCGTAGTAGCGAAACTGCGTCACAAGTTGACTTAGCGTACAAAGCCCTTCGCTAAAACTTTGTTAGGCCCGAAAACAGGAAGCTAGCACAATCGTACAAACGACATAAATAGTTGTATGTTACACACCAGACATGCACAATAAATGTAATCAAATAGGCTAAAATATGAAACATAAAGTCATAACGTCTGGCTGGGGTTCCGGGGCAAGCGTTTCGAGTGATTTCTCTGAGGTGAGAAAACCCCAGGGATACGAGCTTCTGTAATCTCGTCTATCTTTTGTAGGATGCAGACTTGTGCAACGCTCCCTCTTCCTGTATTTATTTAATTTTCGTTCGTTCTTCTCCACGATGCAGCACTATAGAAGCCAAGCTCTTAGTTAAGGGGTCTCGAGGCTGGCCGCGGTTTCCTGCGACTAAGCTGGGCTGCTATTAGTGAATATATTACGTGCAATAAAGGAGATTCGACGTGCCCTGTAATTGGGAGTGGCCCAGACAGAAACCGCCCGAGGGATGAAACTCAGACCAGTCTACGGTGGTCCCAGTACCTCTCCTTGCCCCGGATAAACGGTGTTATTTGCTGTCTCCATATAAATAGCATAAATAAAAGGAGACTAGCACAAAACACTAGCTAATCTACATGCGTAGCAGCGTAAAAACTGGTCAATAAGCCATATGTAAATAAATACGAAGAATATTGTTCAGCGTTCTATTCAGGACCGTGCCTTCGTCGTAAAATTTAGCTCTATGTATATAAATAATCACTGAGCTTGTGTCGGCACTAAATCAAACAAATTTAGATTGGAAATAAGCGGGCCATACATGCTTGCGTCTTAATTGCAGAGTTTGATTATTCACACACTTCAATCATTCATCTATCCAACGAGCAGCGTCGAAGGATAGTAAGAACGAAGCAGGAATATTTGGACATATTTGGCGTGTTTCTTTTTGTTTGTTTTTTTCTAAAGGAGCTAAATCCTGAAACCGAATCTGAGCTGAATTTCACGGTCACGTAAAGTACGCCTAAATATCTTTCACTTTTAAAACATTTGCAATGAAACGGGAGAATTCCTGGTTACAACCTGAACTCAAGAAAGCTATTCCTAATTAAAAATGACCCGTACCTTGTACCTGTTTGAATCGAACTCATCCAGATTTATAAAACCAGCGCTGTGTCAACAATCCTGAACAAAACAACCAAAAACACCGGATCAAATCTGTTTCATTTGTATCCTAGTTGCTTTACTGTCGTGCTGTATTTGCTAAATTACTTTTTGTTGGGCGAGTTGGTGCCTACTGAAGGACATGATGTTGTAAGGCATAACTTGAATATAAAGATTAAGAGGCCGCCTTTCCTGCTTCTTTCTGCTCTTTAGTGTTTCTTCTCAAGCTTTGCGCTGCAGTATCACATCCTTCTTTCGCTCGAACAGGCTATATTTGAAATAGAAGACAACTGAAATGAATATATTGGGCACCGATCTATTCCATCAAGAAGAAGTGATCGGAAAGGCGCTGCATAAAACAAAAGAAGCTGAGAAGCATAAGAAGAGTTGAAACATTTTCTGAAGGCCTTCGATAAATGCTAAGGAGAAGAGAACACTGCCGACAGTAAATAAAGGCACGCTTGTTGCGTGGAAGGACCATTTACTTTACAAGTCTAGTCATTGCTATTGGGTCCATGAAACAAAGGATGGCACCGACGAAAGCACAAGCATGGCGTTTTGTCGCAAAATATTGTTGTATGGTTTATTCGCTGCCATTTTGTCTTCTTTTGCTTAACCGATTCAAGCCCAAATGATATGCTTAAAGCTATAAGAGCCAAATCCATGTTTTACGCCTAAATATCGACGATAGTGAGCTATATAGATTTCAGCGACAAAATGCCTTCAGACATATTGGTGAGGAAGCACACGGGCGGAAGAGTTGGTGGAGCAGGCCCGACCATATCGTCAGTGGCAAAAAAGGTGCATTTTCCTAGGTTAGTTTAATGTGTACTTGGCTCTTTAGCAGAAAGGAGACACCACATGCGGTTTGCATAAATACATCTACACACATTCTCAAGACTTTTTATGCACGCGTTGTCGGCGAGTATTGTCTGAGTCGCGCAAAGCAATGTGCAGTGTAGCGTTTAGAGAAATGACTTTCTCAGAAAACTTTCAAAACATAAGCTCCCAACTCATTTTCTGATATTGATTTACACAATGTCACAAAGAAACATTCGCTACATACACAGGGGATGCCATAAGAACACTAAAAGAAGGCATGGTAGGAGAGGTAGAACTATTAACATCGCCAATGACATTTAAGATATTGTGAGAGAATAAACTGACATTGAAGAAAAAACGCTATGTAACAACAGCTTTTTGTTCTCCAAAAAGCGTTCTTGTAAGTAGATGACAAGTTCGAGAACGAATAATAACTTTCAAAGTTCAATGGGAACTTTTCTTCAGACTGTAATGTGGTGTACAATAGCGACGCTGGTGATATTAAAAGGCGCCTGAAAGAACACTGATATGGTGTAAAAAAAAGGAGAAGGTGACATCCAGTGATCATATCGAGCATTTTGTTTTAAAGGGACTAGATATGGACAGGGGCAGGTCGCGAGTCCTTGCTACTGAAAGAAACTTAACTTAGGGACATCACGTCAAATCATTACCCATCCAAACTAAGAACACGATGAACCGCAATGACAGAACCCTTCCTTCTGCTTAATAGACTGTTTGCGCCATCTATTTGCGCGTATTTCACCAGTACCTTTTCCTTCATTTCATAACTGGGAACAAGGCTCCCGTACGGGAGCCAAAACGTCTTTTATTTTAAAGTTATTTCCGTATTTTCTCGGCATGTTCCTTTACTTTTCACCAAAAGGAACTTTCTTCATAAGCTTTTGCTGGTATCCAGCTTAACAATCTTTAACAGAAGTGGTGGCTAACCACTTGTGTCGCTGCAATGATGGGTGTAATATCGTTGTGCGCTCTATTCTTGGCGTTGGCTATAATATTACGATGAGACCTATATACGCCGATGTGCATGTTTCCTACAGCAAGTTCATGAGCACCAGATGCTCTAAAATACTCCATAGTTCTTCAGCATAGCGTACTTCTTAACTCACGGTGAAGTCCTGCAATGTAAAACCTAATGAGGAAACTTCAGTTATGTAACTTGTAGTCTTCTTATAAGAACCGCATTTTATCTATAGCAAGGCATCAATACATTATTAGAGCATTGTCAGCCATACGCATCTAGCTTTTCTTAAAGACATGGGTACAATGTAGTGGATGAGAACTAGAATGAGTGCAGGTCGTGAGTTGTTTGCTTTTACGTTAGAAGAATTGCTATGCCAGAACACCTGTTCCTGTTTGGTGGGGTTATCAACGAAATTGGTGAGCGACATTGCAGATTAAGTATCCGCGCAGTTGGACAATATTTTTTGAGTGCGAACATACACACATGTCGTAAAAATTAAGAAAACAACGCGTGTATCGTCTTTCTTCTTTATCATGCCCTGTGCGCATTCATTTGCTCTGGTGTAAAGTCTGACCAACTAAAGCCATGTTTGCGCTTTTAAGGAAGCCTTGTGCAGTAAACCATATTCACCATAAAAGATGATAAGTACATGAGAGCAATGTTTTAGCATTGACATATTGACAGTTCGTTCACGCATATAATTACAAGGCGTACTTGCGGCTTAAATAAAATTTGTGCAACAGCACATTTGGATTGCCATGCAGAAGTAACCTAGCTCTAATCTATGACAATTTTAATTATTCCGGTAGATTTTAGATCCTTCATAATGATTTTCTTTATGTATTATATTACACTCCTAACCCTACCCTGAGGATAGACAACTGAAGAAAACGTTGTTTTCTACCTATGTAATGTAACACGGCCTTCAAAGCATTGAATGCCATGTGGCACCAGAAGTATGGCGCCAGCTTTCACTCAAGCGACAACTGAATTGATTTGATCATGCATTATTATAAGCATCTAAGCTAAGCTTTCTTGAGCTTCTATTAATATATGAAAATACTGGAAGAAATTCAGAGCGGATCCACAGCCAACATAGTCATCCATAAGGTAAGTGACGATATCCAAACACAAAATGGGTGCCAGGCAGGGAGACACGATCTCCCCAGTAATATTCACCACGTGCGTGCAGTAGGTTTTCAGGGCGCTAGGTTGGTAAGAGTGAGGGATGCGAGTCAATGGAGAGAATCATAGCAACCTGCGATTCGCCGATGAGATTGCATTAATAAGTAACTCATGTCCCTCTTTCTCTCTCTCTTTCCTTCTCTCTTTTACTGCCTTATCCCCTTCCCGATGTGTAGGGTAGCAAACTGGACATAGCCTGGTTAACCTCCCTACCTTTCCTATATTTCATCTCTCTCTCTCATGGGACACATTGTAACTCATCATTACTGAATGGGACTCTAATTTGATATACAATTGAATTGGGATGAATTGGACAAGAAAAGCAGATGAGTAGGTCTAAGATTTTATATGAGGAAAGCTAAAGTAATGTGCGACCGTCTCAAAGAAAAAAAAATAGGCATATCGCATGACCATGGGAATCGATTTTATTCTCAGAATTCGCAGGTAAGGTGGCTGTGGTGTAAAATGTTTATTGAACGAAACGTTAACGCTAAAGATATGTATAGTGTTGTACGCACATGAATATGTTGAACAGGGGCATATGTTTTCTGTAACCAGCTGTTTACAGTTGCGTGACGATGCCAACATCAACATCAGTATTACCAACACCAGAAGCGGTAAGTTGATAGGAAGCGCTTGTGCATGCGAGGATGGTGGCCTTGGCTAGTGCTACGTAGAACAACTTCAGTGGATGGCCCTTAAGTATAGAATTGACGTTAACCCCACTTGACGCCTTCGTCATGGGAGTACATATGTAATGTTTATGAAATTAGGCAGCCAGCACAGCGACCACAATTGACGTTTCACCAACGTTACACCTGCATAGGCTCTTTTTCCGAAGCAGTTTCGAGACTTGGCGTTGTTTTGTGATATAATGCTCGATTACCACGCAGAATTCTCGGGTTCGATTAATGGTGAGACCCAAATATTTATTCTTCGCATTCGTCGAGTCAACGCTACTGATGTCAGCTTTTCTTACCGCTCTTGCATTTAAATTACCAATGTCTGTTCTCGCCGTTCGTGGCTCTATATATAAACTGTCAGTCACCTATGGCTCATACCCGCATACCGCAGCCCATGGTTAACGGGTATGTGCCACTCGTCTCTGGAGGAAAGTGCTTGACGTCGTACGCGACGGGATTTTCACGTTATTCATATTATGACCAGCTAGACATATTCTTCAAACCCTCCTACCCTCTCATAATTATTTTGTTGTGCCCCAAGTTAAGGAGGCGATCACTAGAGCACCCAGGCATAGGCGGCTATATAGATACGTAGATAGACACGCTCAAAGTGTCTGCAGTCCGCTAAGAAATGCTTCGCATTCAACAGCGCTTTGCGAGCAGGGCACTGGAGGTTGGGAGGCTCCGAAAGTTGTAAAGTATTACGTCTACTCAGGACAAGTAATAAACGCCGAGCCAAATCATCAAGCTGAAGTAATTACAATGAAAAGGATGAGGTGGAACACATTTGGCAAGCATTCTCAAATCAGGAATAGTAGTTTACCACTATCCCTCAGTAGGAAGGTATATAACATAAAACAGCTGCATCTTACCGGTACTTACCTGTGGAACACAGACCTGGAGGCTTACAAAGTGGGTTCAGCTTAAATTGAAGGCGACGTAGGCAGCAGTGAAAAAGAAACTTATAGGTGTAACCTTAGGAGAAAAAAAAAGCAGTGTGGGTTAGGGAACAAACAGGTGTTAAGGACATCTATGTGGAAATCAAGAAGAATAGTGGATATGGGCAGGAGACGTCGCACGTAGGCAAGATAACCGCTCGTCATTAAGGGTAACTGACTGTATTCCAAGAGAAGGCAGACACGTGAGGGGCAGAAAGAAAGTCTGCGAGTATAACGTGACAGCAGCAAGCAGAGGACCGGCTTGATTGGCGGAACATAGGAGAGGCCTCTCCCTGCAATGGGCGTAGTCAGGCTGCTGCTGCTGCTGCTGCTGCTACTGATGATGATGATGACGACGACGTAGGACAAGTAGGCCGACGTTTCTGGTCATTCACCTTCGGCGGGTTTTTCGGGAAGAAACAAAGGCCTCGTTTGGGAAAGCTGCGCAAACTGCGCTGAACCTGTCACATTTGCAGACCATTGCCACGGTCACGAAGAGCAGGTGGGATCGCAAATTTAATATAAAGATGGATAGTCGACGCAAGAACCACCATTAATTCGTCGCGTCAAGCATACCTGATGGATATCGAAAGTTTCTAAGTGAAATTCCGTGCATGATAAATTCCCGATTGGCGTGCACTGTTTTATCACGAGAGGACGCGTCATAGCTCGCCACTAACCAAGATGCCCAGCCGCGTTTGTAAAGTAGTCAGTCATGAGGTCTGCAAGGCTACAGACTCTACATTACATTAAAGTGGAGTTGGGCTCAAGAAATACATGAAAAAATGAAATATTAAATTACAAAATCTCCCACTAAAGGGAACCATGAGGGGATGCGAAGCAGCATTGGGAGTGCACACCAAGATTCCGTTTACGTTCATTCGGCCGTCGAAGCCAAGCGTCGGCGACGAGCTACCGCTTCCGCTACAGAGAGACAACGCGAGTCTGCGGAGAGGGTAGCGAGGCTTTCGAGACAACTGCAGCGACCGGGAACCGACGGAGCGACCACACGATTCAATCAAGACTTCCTCGACCGAGCGCACGCGCTTATATGTAATGGGGGGAGGGAGAGGAGGGAGTGAGTTTCCAGGCTGCAGCTCGGGGGGAGGAGAGGAGAGAAGGCGACTGAACACCTGCTTAAAGGAGGAGAGTGGGAGAGAGTAGGCGCATGCGCAGTAAGTGTGGTCAGGACGCACACCACCACCGGATTGAGCTCGGGTCTAAGATGCCTCGCACCTAATAAAAAACCAGCCGAGAGTGTCCATATAATTGCTATCGCAATAAAAGTAAGAACACCCTGCCTGTACCACCTAGGTATCGCAGAAGAAAATGATCAATTACATAAAATACCAAAATGTACTAATAGTTTGGGAGAGGAATAAAATTAAAAAAAAAGAAAAGTCGCAAATCCACCGCGCAGCCAAACTAGCTTCAAGGGAACGGACATCAGCGGGGATTTCGCATGCTGTATAAGTACAAAGGTTATCTAGGTGACGTGCAGTGGCGTAGCCAAGGGGGGGGGGTTGGGGGGGTTCAAACTCCCCCCCCGAAATTTTTTCAATTTTGCCTGCGTATATATAGACGCACGCATACAAAGCACGCACGAACATACATAAAGTATGGTTGAACACCCCCCCCCCCCCCCCCGAAAAAAATTTCTGGCTACGCTCCTGGTGACGTGCTACGATTCCTCTTTATCTTGACCTACAAATGCTTTTGTCTGCGGTGACTTCGTGTTGACTAACAATTTCTTCTTTTCTGTGCTATTCTTCTTGACTTCCGTTGTGTTGGTTTTTCGTTCTTCTCCTGCGGGCTCCCGCTAATGGAGAGATGGGTCGTTACTGGGCTTGTTCTTCGGTCTGACCTATTGAGGCCACTGCAAGTCTCATAAAATTGAGTAGTTTGTGAACAGATTTTTAATAGATATAAATTTGTTGCCTTAGCTATTATTTCCTTGTGAACGACTTTTATTTGCTACCCCGGCTCATTACTAACTCCAACGGCTCCTACAGAAATGTAGAGAGGCGTTATAAACATCCTAACACTGTATAAGCAGCCAATAAACAGCAACCTACGTATATGCAGTACAGTCTCATTATATGAATCGTAAAACACGTGCCAATATTAACCCCAGTATAAAGCCGCAAACACTTTGGTTAGGTACAACACATTTCAATAGCAAAGATTGAGAACATTATGTCTAGTATAGAGTTTCTTAAAAATAACTAGAGAGGACTCTGGCGCTGCGATCGTTCAGCCACCATGGGAGTGATGGGTAGTATCCACATTTGCCTAGTCTTCGTGCTTGCGGCTTCTAACGCAGCTGTGGCTTTGTTTATTGTCGTGTTTTGGTTGTTTCGGATAAAAGAATGGACCGTTGTGAACGTCGTGAGCTGATTGGAATCGGTGAGCCTATAAAGTCGCGCTGGTGAAGTGTAACTGCTAAGCCTTTGCTGAACTTCGTTTTGCGGCAAAGCGGATTCAGGCCACACGGAGCCAAACGTAGCCAAAAGAACGAAGACTAGGCATTGATTTATTTATTTATTTAACATACCTTACAGGCTCTCGTTAGAGCATAGGGTAAGGGGGGGGCATACAGAGAAAAAAAAAAGAAAAATGAAAACGTATACAGTTGAACTATACAAATTGGGTACAACATAAAAGCGACACTAATAGCAATAATAACACAATGAATACAAAGAAAATATAGTCACTAATTAAATGCACGTCATTGTAAATGTCTCTGAAATGATGCTAGGTGTAGTGGGAGAGTAGTCGCTCGCGGAACGCCTTGTTGTTAGTGACTGAAGCTATCTCGTCGGGAAGATCATTCCACAGTGCGATTGCTTGTGGCAAAGCAGACAGGTTGAATGCGCGTGTTTTGCCAAAAATACGCATAAAGCTGCGCTGATTTCGCATGCGTGCTGACATGCGATTTGGTGTGTGTAGAGGGAAAGGAGATGGATTGCTGCAATGAATGTACTTGTGAAACAACACAAGAAGGGCTATCTTGCGGCGGATATCCAATGGCTGTAAACCGATATCGCGTTTAATTTGTGAAACACTGCTATGACGCTGGTAGATCTGAGTGATGAAGCGGGCTGCTCTGTTTTGAATGGCTTCGATCATCTGTGTTAAATAGAGTTGATGAGGTGACCAAACTGGTGAGGCATATTCTAACTGTGGACGTACAAATGTTAAATAGGCTGGTTTGCGGACGCTCAATGTGGAGTAACGGAGATTTCGACGCAAGTAACCAAGTGTATTGGACGCCTTGGATACAAATGGAAGTTATGTGGGAGGACCATGAAAGTTTAGAGTCAATAATAACCCCTAGATATTTGTATGAGGTGGTTCGAGATACTTCGCTATTGTTAATTTTGTATGAAAAAGCGGAAATCGAGGTTTTTCGGGAAATGGACATTATTTTACATTTCGAAGTGTTCAAGCTCATTAACCACTTAGTACACCAACTGCTAACGAGGTCTAGGTCGTTTTGAAGGGCCACATGATCAGAGGAAGATGCCATGGTTCGATAAATGACACAGTCATCTGCGAAAAGGCGTATGCGGGATGAAATGTTAGTCGGCAGATCGTTGATGAAGATTAGGAAGAGTAGAGGGCTAAGGACACTACCCTGGGGCACTCCTGAAGTGACTTCTGCGATATCTGAATGAACATCATTTACAAATTTGAGCTGTTCCCGAAATGAAAGAAAATTTCGGAGCCATGATAGTGTTAAGGAGTCTAATTTAAGGGAAGACAGTTTGAAAATTAGACGACAATGGGCGACACGGTCAAAGGCTTTCGAAAAATCTAGGAAAACGCAATCTGTCTGCGTGTTCGTGTCCAAGTTAGTCTGTAGGTCTGTCGTGAATTCTAGTAGTTGTGTATCGCAAGAGAAACCTTTTCTAAAGCCATGTTGTGCGGAACTAAAAAAATTGTTTGTTTCAAGATGACTGTAAATGTGAGAAGCTATGATATGTTCAAGTAATTTACAGCTGATGGAGGTTAACGAGATGGGGCGATAATTTTTAACCTGATCTTTACATCCTGCTTTAAATACAGCAATAACTTTTGTGACTTTCCAGTCCCTATGAAGCTGACCGGTAGACAAAGACTGCCTGAAAATGTGAAATAATATTTGAGAGGACGTGGAAATTGTATTTTTTGTATCTCTGAATTGATATTATCTAGACCACTTGAAGTAGAAACTTTGAGGTTGTTGATTAGTTTAGTGATGCCCTCAATGTTAATATCTATAGGTGTCATGAAGGCGTAATCAAGTTCCGCAAAGTCAGGAATGCTAGAATGATCTTCCCGTGTGAAGACAGAAGAAAAAAACGTGTTAAATGCACTTGCACGCTGATCTCTTGGGAGAGGTAATTGATTTTTGCCCTTCAAAGTAATATCTGTAACAGCAGAAACTGGTGATAGTTGTTGCCAAAATTTTCTGGGATTACATTTTAATAATGAAGGTAGGTCGTGTTTAAAACACTTGTCTTTGGCAGTGAATAATGTAGAAGTATAACTTTTAAGACATTCCTTATATGTATTCCAAGCAGAGTCACTAGAAGCGTGCACCGCGGTCCTATACAGCCGTATTTTTCGATTCCTCAAAGTTCGCAAATGTTTGTTAAACCATGGGTTTCTCTTATCGTTAGATATGGAAATTTCAGGGACGTATTTGTCGATTAATAAAGTAATCTTATCTCTAAACAATGACCAATTTTCATCGATGGTACGATTTGACAATAAGGGCAAGAATGTGTTGTTATAGAATTCTTCCAAGTCAGAATTCATACAACTATAATTGGCCTTACTATAGTCTCTAATCACTTTTTTAGTTTTACCCGAGACTTTGAGCGGAATGTTTATTGATAATTGAACAAGCTTGTGGTCACTGAACCCTTCAAGGCAAGAGATTTCACCTACATTATTAGGATCTGTGGTAAGTAATAAATCCAAAATATTATTGCCCCGTGTTGGCTGGTTGATTAGTTGAGCGAAATTAAAATCCAATGCGAAATTCACAAAGTCAAGTGACATTTGTGAGGTGGATGAACAATTGGTCCAGTCAATTTGTGGTAAATTGAAATCACCAAACAAATAGACATTATTAGTGCGGCATTTCTCAAGAGCTAATGTGGTGCTGCTACGAAGTTGATCTATAAATGACTGTTCAGAATCGGGAGGACGATAACATACGCCTACTATTATTTTTGTGGCAGAATTCATGCACGCCACCCAGACTATTTCTAAGTTAGAGTTTGTATCGATGACAAAAGCAGGTATCGATTTTTTTTATAGCAATAAGGACACCTCCCCCCACGTTTACTTTGACGATCACGCCGGAAAATATTATAGTTGGCATTCCCGTGAAGAATTTCACTGTCATCAACATCCTGAGTGAGCCATGTTTCAGTCAGCAGAAGGATATCAGTGAGGCTATCTTCTAGAAACGAACAAATGAGATCACGCTTGCGCAGTAAGCTTCGGATGTTAGTAAAGGAAACAGATACAGCCCGTGCAGATTTACCTCGAATTTCCTTAGAGACCTGCGCACACTTGCGCCTCTGCTATCTAGCAGACAGCTTTACTGTGTTAGTAACACTATCATAGGTGTACGTTTTATCGCTCATGCGCAGACGATCAACGACTAGTTTGTAGGGCTTGTTTTCATTTTTGGCAAATTCGATAAGCTTTCTTCTGGCTTGTAATGTTGGTAAAGAGAAATCTCCGCGTACTGAAAATGTGGTTCCCTTTAGTTTATAAGCTGAAGCGAGAACGCTCTGCTTATCTTTAAAAAAGGCAAATTTTGCTATTATAGGCCGGTGTTTGCCTGCAGCAAAGCGACCAAGTCTGTGAACTCGTAAAATTGCGCGGCACTTGTATTCTTCTGCAATTTCTCCGAGCAAAACTTAATCACCTTCTGCTCAGATACATTCCAGTCCTCGTTTTCATCATCTTCTATGCCAAAAAATAGCAGGTTACAGCGCCTGAGTCTATTTTCTGTGTCATCACATCTGGACGCGATTTCCACAAGTTTCTTAGAGATGGAGGACATAGCGGAACTCGATGAGGCGGCATCTGTGGTACATGAGGAGTGTACACTGCCCTCCAGCTTCGACACCCTGTCCGAAAGAAGCTTTACCTCAGCGTTTGTGTTTATATGGCCTTGTTTTATGCCCCTGACCTCCTCAAGTAAAGCAGTTTGAGCAGCTTCAATTCGACGCACTGTGTCGAGTACCGCACTATCCAACTTGGGCTCAAATGTAGGAGAACCGGCATTACCTTCGAGTACTGACACTCTATCCGATATACTTCTCAAATCGGCTTCTATGCGCTGTACAGTAGACAAAACACTACTCAACATATTTTCCATTTTGGCTCCAGGCCCGGGATTTAACTCGACGTCACCCGACAACACAAGCAACAACCCTATGTACGCTGAGTGCACATTTGACAGCCAAGATAACACTCGTTTCATAGCACTGCAAAGTTCAGGTGGGCACGACAACGCAACAAGACAGTAGTCATTGCTTTTACAACATGAAGCATTTGCGAAATATCTAACCTGGAAGAGCAGCATAGGTAAGTGCGCCGTTTTCGCTGCGGTGCCGTGCCCAAGGAAAGTTGGTCTCGGTGGGCGTATATATGCGTTCGCTGCGGTGCACATGCCAATGGACGCGTCACTGTACGACCATGGTTGCTTGACGAGGCTCGTGAAGTCGAACAAACTTGGCTGCACGGGTAGATCCGCTGCTGCAGGCGTCAGTAGAACCATTGGACCATTAATCGAAGCATTTGAAGTCGAAGCCAAGTTCAAGCAGGGCAGGAGACAGGAGAGCAGCGCCTGGAAGAGCAGCATAGGTAAGTGCACCGTTTTCGCTGCGGTGCCGTGCCGCTGTGATGACTAGGCAAATTTGTGTAAAACCCACCATTACCATGCTGGCTCAAGCGCCATGCGTTGCAGCCCCCCACAGACACTAGCGCCAGAGTTTCCTCTAGTGTATTTATAGGAAACTCTATGATGTCTAGTACGCACTCTACAGCGCGCTTTTACTTCTTTGGAGGGCGTTGATCAGTAACAACACAAGTGACCTAAAAGCAGTCAGCGACCGCTGCTATCCACCTCCGCCAGCGACTGCGGCTACTTAGAGAAAAAAAATTGAAGGACACATTGTAAATTCCAAAGTGTGTTCGGCGAACGCCTGTGACCATTCAGACAGGGCTGGTCAGAAGGGAACGCGATGCTCGCGTCTTCCTTCTTGCGTGATTGGACGCGCTAGGCACAGCGACGCTACGCAGGCAAAGCGCGAGAGCTGTAGAGTCCGACGCGAGGCGCGACCGACACGACCGGCGTCCCTTGGCGCGCACCGGCGGCCACCTGGCCCCGTGCCAGGCCACGGACGGAGGTATGCACGGACGAATGAACGTGAGCGTAAAAGATTAGAGGCTTTCACCTTACTAGCCCTGTAAACACAAGGCTGCTGGCCAAACATAACTGTTAGCTTGTAAATATAAACACACGAGTTACATTCACTTTACACAACTATCGTTTCAAAATGGGTGTACTTGTGCATTCGACAGCCACTCACGCATAGGTGACTACGGCCGCTGTGATGCCGCAATTGTGGTCCCGATCTTTAGAGTACATTTGTGAAATGAGCCTGCCGAATAATCTCTCATCTGTACATCAAGTTGAAAAGTACACACAGGTGGTGAAACGCGCTTTGTAATGGAATATGGCATGGTCATAGAACTCTCTCATCTTGATCATCTTCCTCCACATTAGATTAAAGCTCGAATAAGGCGAGCTACCAAAGTCTGTATATTTTTATTCACCATTACTGCACAACTATGCCGGATCAGAGGAGAATTCCCTTCGAGAGGTCCAGTAGAAGCTGTGCGGAGACCCACCCATAACCACGACTGCACACGACTGAGCATACGGTGGAAAACCAAACCCCGAACTTGTAGAACCCTTTACGCAGACTGAACTCTGCGGAGCACAATCTACACACCTCAGATACACCAGCCCAGGCATGGATCGAATTATCAACAAGCATCTCCGCAACCTTCCACAGCAGGCAACCGAAGCCCTACTCCAGCATTTCAACGACTGCTGGGAGAGCGGATATATACTGGCTACCTGGAAGCATTCGGAGATCACCATGATCCAAAAATTACACCATCTCCCGCTAAAGGGAACCATGTGTAGATGTGAGCAGCGGGCACTAACGCTTACACTGGCGGCGGCGTTGACGCTGGCGCTATCGCAGCGTTGCGCAGGAGAGAAAACTGGGGAGGCGCAAAGCACGCAGTGATGGAGCGGTGTTTCCTACTGGAACATGCCAATCACTGCTAATGGGCAATGAGAGACAGAAGACTCCGACTGGACACAGAGACCCGCACTCCGCTTTTAGTTAACGCGCACGCTGCGAATTTTTATTGTTCAACAACGCACAGGAGAAATCTCCCACCGGCACCACCTTGGAGGTCAAGATCTATTGCTATATATACGGGATGGCCAGTGAACGGTTGTGCAGCGCGAGCAGTCGGTTTTTTCAACCAAGAAACTCGCTAGCAGACGCTGCCTGCGTCGACGTCGCGAGGCGAGAGAGGGGGGAGCCTAGGAGAGGAGAGAGAGAGGGGGGTGATACGCATGCGCAGTGGGAGTGTGAACGCCGTGGGCAGGGATGCGTAGACGAGAGAGGGGGGGAGCGTAGCTGAGGAGAGAGAGGGGGGGACGCGCATGCGCAGTGGGCAGGGATGCCTAGAGGAGAGAGGGGGGGAGGGTAAGAGGGGAGAGAGGAGGGGAGGCGCATGCGCAGTGAGGGTGTGGTTGCCGCGGGGAGGGATGCCTAGAGGAGGGAGGGGGGAGAGGAGGGTTTTTATTTTTATTTTTTTTTGAAAGGTTTGCGCATGCGCAGTAAGGGTGGTCACGCCGGCACACCACCACCACCACCACCACCGGATTAAGCTTCGCCATAAGATGCCTCACATCTGAAATCCAACAAGCGCCTCAGCATCGAGAACCTGCGCCCCATTTCCCTTACCTCGTGCGTAGGGAAACCATTCGAGCACATCGTACACAACCGGCTTACTCCGTACCTCGAGGACAAGGGATCTTTTCCGCACACAATGTTCGGATTCAAGCAACACCTATCAAGAGAAGAAATCTTCCTTCTGCTCAAAGAAGACCTCATCGATCACCTGAGCACCAGAAGCAAATCTTCAATTGTAGCCATCGATATAAAGGGACGTCAGTCACGACGCTATCCTCTGCAATCTTGAACACCTGGACTGTGGGTCTCAGTATACAACTACGTGAGGAATTTTCTCACGCATCGCACGGCCACAGTGGGAATATGAATCCTACGCAGCGACACTTTCTGACTACCAAGCAGAGATACTCCACAGGGTTCGGTCATTTCGCCATTGCTCTTCAACGTTGCCTTGATCAAACTGCCCGGCCTCCTTGACGCTATGTCAGACCTACGACGTGCTTTTTATGCAGACGACATTACGTTACGGACAAGGGCATCGAATACCGGAACGCAAGAAATGCGCTTACAAGAAGCGATAGATACGATCAAGAGGTATTTGCAAAAATGCGGCCTCCGATGCGCTCCCGAGAAGTCGGAACACCTCATCCTGAATTCCAGTTTGATAGGACGGCCAGACGCCTACAATGAACCCGATCCCAGCGTCACCCTCAACGGAAAGCTCATCCCGAAAGTGGAAACATTACGAGTGTAGGGACTCCACATCGACAAAGATGGGTCTGGGGCGGCGACACTCCCTCGGCTACAGCGCACGCTATCGCAGCTAACGCATCTCGTCAGGAGATTCGCAAACCGTAGAAGCGGTCTCAAATAGCAAGACACGCTGCGTGTGATGCAAGCTGTCCTCAGCAGTCGAATAACCTATGGAACTCCCTACCTCGCGCTGAAGAATGCAGAGGTAGAGAAGCTCAACGTCATAATTTGTAAGGCCACGAAAATAGCTTTGGGGCTCCCATTCACGGCTTCCAGTGCGAAACTTCTCAAGGTGGGCGTACACAACGCCTGGCAGGAACTAGCCGAAGCCCACAAGGCTAGTCAACTAGAACGGCTAAAGCTCTCGCCCACTGGAATATCAGTGCTTCAACGGCTGAACTACGGCGAAACCTTTATAGCCGACACATACACGGACCGAAAGGAACGAATTGCGCCAAACATACGCGAATCTTTCTGAATTGCACGAATTCCACGCAACATGCACCCCACTCATCACAAGGAAAGAAGGCAAGCCCGAGTGAATGTTCTAGGGCGAAATCACAGCCAAGATCTCGACGCCAGATATACAGACGCAGCCAAGTATCCCAATAGAGACGTCTACGCTTTGAGCGTCGTCGATTCTCCGGGCATAGACCTCGCATCTGCCACAGTTCGCGCCCGACGCCCAGAAACTGCAGCAGAGGCGACAATCGCACTAGCTACCACTACGTGCTTGGATGAAGCTGTCGTATTTACAGATTCGCAAGCAGCCATGCGAAGCTACTCCAAAGGTCGTGTGTCTGCCTAAGCACTCAGGATACTGAAGCACCGAAGCACTCCGATGCCGTACGCCTGTGTCACATGGGTTCCTGGGTACAAGGGGCTGGAGGGGAACGAGGCGGCACAAGCCGTGGCCCGCGATCACGCCTACCGGGCTATCCGTTCCGACTCTCCAAACGCCAGGACTGCATCCACGGAGGCTGAGCCCGTACCAATCACATACTCTGCTATACTACAACATCACAGACTGGAACGCAGAGAGTACCCACCACCACATTCAAAGCTCAACAAAGTGTACAGCACCATACTGAGAAGACTTCAGAGCAACAACTACATACAAGGTATACTCATGCACAGACTGTACCTAACATTGCACGAATATCTCTGCCCACTTTGCGGCGTACCTGACACTTTGGCCCACATGATTCTCGCCTACCCATGCAATATAAAAGCCGACACATCGCCTTCGCCGAATACCTGTGACGCCAGTTAAGAAAACGAACACCTTATCGAAACGTGCGAGGCCAAGCTCGCCTCGGAGGACCTGGACCAACAAAGACGTCTCGTCGCCAGGGCCAAGGAGGCAGCGAAAGCCAGAGGGCTCCTGGAATGATGAGACCTCCCACCTAGGGTAAACGCGGGTCTGGCAGCGTGATACCGTTTCGTGAAATAAACTTTTATTCCTCCTCCTCCTCCACTGCATTTCACACTTAAAGTGCGCACAACTGGACTCGCTGTGCATAACACGCAATAAAACAGAGAATTCGGTGTAAGCAAGCTGATATTTCGCAAAGATGACGTGCAAAGGATCACACTATGACGTGTTCTTCTTAATCAAGCTCACCACATGTCACTACCATATACGTACAAGATTTTCAGTCATCCCGCATGCGCGGAAATAAGAATCTCTGCAAATAGTCTGTTATTATTGTGATGGAGACTGTGCTTGCTGTTTGTCCGTGCCAGACGCAAGAGCAAAGGCCGTGACCATTGCAACTGTCTTGCGTTTTTACGTACACCTCAACTGTACTGCGCTCAGAGAAGTATACAGGGAGAGAGTTGGAGATGCAGGGGGCGAACACAGACCACAGTAACTCTACGGGACCCCTTTTGGTCTTTCGAGATTACATAAGCTCTACAAGTGGTCGTTGGACATATGTACGTATTCATCTACGTATTAGGAAGTCCCCTGGTATGTCAGTGGACACAAAGTGAACAATGTCACCCTGCTGCGCTCTTGTGCAGTCTTCATTAATTGTCATCATTTCTCTCAGCCATACACGTATCTACGTTCACATTATTTTCCTTGAATATTGAGTGTACCGAAGACGACTACGCGGACATTTTCTCCCAAGTTTATTAAAGAATTGCTTTCCAGCCCGCGAAGTAAACCATATTGGCCACAAATGTTTCCGCCCAAGCGTGGCTAGGAGGCAGGCATTATTGTTGCGCGTTAGGCGTTGTCTGTGCATTCAGTTATCGTAGAAGCCGTTCCGCGGGCACTAAGCGGCTTTTCTACTCTCGATCGACCATGCGTGAAACGGCACATATCACAGAGCTCGAACGACAACCTTGAAGATTAGCGAAAGAGCGCACAGAGACTGTGAACGTCCCACGTTTCTGTGATTCAGACGGAGCCGACTAGGTCTCAGAGTTGTTTTCAAAACATATTTTAGGGGCGAAGCTCCTTATGCCGTGGGTCGTGCGTCCCCTGTAGTTTGTAGTACGTAGTAGCCACCTCGATTTTCAAGGTCCTGTGTGATGACGATGACGCTGCCATCACGGCACACCACATGGAATGTACCCACTATGCGTCATAACGATGACGCTGATGACGATGACGATCACGATGCCATACAACACATGGCATCGCGATATGGTCTCACATGCATATCGTTTGACCACATGCAACCAACCACCATTCGAGGAACCTGCATCGATCTCGTCTTTGCAAACTTTCGACTACGACCCATCCAGGAACCGCTGTCCCTCCATTTCAACGACCATAAAGCCATTATAATGTCACGTCTTTGATGATGTACTGGGCGAATTTCACGGAAGATTCGCGGTTTACCGATGAACCTCCGGAGCTTCGCCCACTCATCATCATTCACTCCGTGGATATGCTGCGATTTTTTTCTCCCTGATTTTCTTTCCCTTACGTGGTTATATGAGTACAAAAAAAACACATCTTTTGCACTGCCTCTGTGTGACTGGTTATTGTTAGCAAGCAAACAAACGGCCGCGCGCTTTGTCCATCATCTGTCTGGCTGCTAATCCCAATTGAATGAATATATATCCCAAAATCATTTTTTTTTCTTTTCGGATGCCGTGCGCTAGAAATAAAACTCTCTTTTAACAGTTGTCTATAGGCTGGTGTCGACATGGCCCTACAAGTCTTTTAGTTTAAGCTAAGACTGCTAGAACCTATTAGGCGGTTGTGTGCTGAAAAGACATACCGAAGTTAGCTTTCTGCAGCCATGTCACATTTAATGCTCCGGCGATATTCCATCATGAAGCCTTTATTCGATGAGCCACACAACTTTATGAAAGTTGATGTAAAGATACCATTACATCAACTCATCCATTCATTCACCCATAGGGTCCTTAATGTACTTACAGAAAGGAGATTGGTAGAAATGCACAGAAACACTAAGCCGCTGTGAGTAATTTCGAAAAAAAATCAAATAAATGCCTTGGACACTTACGATACTCTCTACCAAATCGCGAGAATGTTGGCTTTGAGCAAGGGATGTCAGCGGCATGGTTGTTACAACCACTTCGTGTACGTGGCAGTGAATCAAAAAGCGTCTTGAATATAGGAAATGCGGTACTGAATTCTTCAGCACACTCATTTGGCCCAAGAAAATTTATGGGCGAATACATTCCCTCGTGAACGTTGTGCATTTTTATAAATTTTACAGCCCACATCACGGTGATATTGTCACGTGGTCGTGACGTCGACGAAGGCCGCAGGCGACGTGTCCAAGATGAAACTGTTTATTAGGCCGAACTTGTGGCCGGTAAACGGAAAGTAAGATTACAGCAATACACGCTGGCACTGATAGCGGCGAACAGAGCGTCGGCCGTCGATCAACTGATCAACGTTGGAACGCGCCGGCTTTTATAGGTCACGCGTCGAACATTCTAGCCTTATCTCTGGTCATCGCTCAAGCTCTGGAATAATCTTGACAACGCCTCCTCTATTTTATCAATGCCCGCCAAATGCGCCCGTTCCAGCCGTTCACCGCCCTCTCCTCTAGCCCTTTCCTACTCTCACCCATCGCCTAGCCTTCGCATGTGCTTTGCGTTCATGGGGGAGAGCACCCGTATTATAGTGCCTCACGACGGAAATCATATGAAGTCATTTTTTGGTCAGTTGTGTGCAGATCCGTAGGGCGGCGTCTTGCATCCCTCGTGTTCACTATGTTGGCGGTCACGCTGGCTCTGTAAGATACACGGTGTTTTAAGATAGCGCGTCTCCGTTCGTGGCGCTATGCGGGCAACCAATGGGGACGCGTCATTGCGACGTTGCAGTGCAAGAGGTGCCTCGCGAGTGCTGTGAGGCGACGGCGGCATTGCTTCGAGCTACAAAAAAGGAACACGAAGGAACAAATTGGACAGACGCATGATATTGGAGAGGGAAAACGCGTCCATCGCATCTCCGTTCGAAAGCGCTCGGACGCACGTGTGACGCAAGCAGCCCTACCCTACATGTAGCGTCGCATCACGACCACTCCCTGAACTAAGGCGGACCGGCGGCTCCCATTGAGGGGCGAGCGTTTGCACTGGCATTGAATAAAATAGAGGAGGCGTTGATCTTGAGTGTTCGCGTCTTGCGCGCAATCTTAAAAAAATGATCTGCTACAATCGTGAACCTCCTCGAACACTGCAGGCGCGGTTTGCTCACAGTCATTGCGGGCGTAAACCGAATACAGTAAAAGTGAAATTAGAAACGCGCGTGACAATATGATTTTTTACCTGGCCGGAGAATACTATCTCGCAAAATTGAAAACCGGGACACCCTTATGTGGTATGCTTCGCCGACGCTAGAACTGGTTGTTGATCGTTTAGTGAATAGCATGACAAAAGTAGGGGGCCATTTTTCCTGAGTAGCTTGACAACTTTCTATCTATTATAATGTCAGAAAACTTAAATGGTGGCATTCCGCAGTCTTTCATTGAACAGCGGCAGCTTGAAAACCAAGACAAATTGAAGCAGGTTCGCTTACTTAGCTATGCAAATGCTGCTTAAGCAGACCAACTGCTGGAATCATACTTCTATTTCATATTTGATGATGACATGATGATCAGAATGTTGTAGGTTGGTTGACTTTGCTCTTTTGGAGTTTTGTGACAATCTGCACTGGTTAGCCACACTTCGCGACATTAGTTCAGGGAAAGTGCTTACAATGTCATTAATGACTTTGAGTGGACCGGAGATGCGTAGTGATGCTTGCCCCGTTTCTGTGGCGTTTACACGCTAGGCTTCTTAATTTTTAGGAGACAGGAGCTGAGTAACAGAGCTTTCCCAATATCTGTGACATATACCCACTAGGAGCTGCTTGCATCGTACACGCTAGGCCTCTGTTTTCTTTTTTTTTTTAATCATCAGGAGTATGACAGATACTTACTCAGGGCGATTGGCCAAGCCTGCGTATCGTAACATTTCGGTGATAACTACAAGAATGTTTATTCACAGCTCCTGCGGGACGAGCCCTAGCGCATAGTGGGCAACTCCCACGTCGGGACCGTCGGGACCAGCCTTGGGCTGTCCGAGAGCTGCCGGGCGCTTCTCGGGACAGCCCACGCACAGCCCAAGGCTGGTCGGCCAGGAGCGGGTTGCGGATGGCCGGCTCCCACCTGGCCATGGAGGAATCTGGGCTTGAATGAAGGCACCCCCGGAGCATGTGCGCTAATGTGGACTTCTCCCCGAGATCACACGTCATCTGGATAGTTCTCAGGGTATATAGCATGTAATGTACTAAGATTCGCGTATGTCTCCATCTGTAACCAACTCAACGTAAGAGCCTGAGGCCTATTGAGTTTCGAGTGAGGAGGAGGGTACTCTCGCCACGCAAGGTAACAGTGCTTCGTAATCTCATTGTAGGTTGTGGGCGCGTCCCTTCCGCCTACATCCTCGTCCTCGTCGAGGCCGGTGCCGGCGTGGTCAGTGAGCGCGCGCGCGGCTGCGTGGGCCGTCTCGTTGAGGTTTGTAGGGACACCCGCTATGTGCCCGACATGTGAGCGGAACCATATTAGCGAACAGTGTTTCATCCTGCCCGGTCCGACACTTTGGAGTAGGCGCAGAGCATGTTCGGAGATTACACCGCACTCGTATGCTCTAATTGCCACTTTCGAGAGGCTGTATATCGCCTCATTGTTGGTATCATTATTTGTCAATGCGATGACCACCTGCTAGCTATGGCCCGGTCATTATTTCGTATATGAAATACGAAATAACGGCCAATAACACAATCAAATTGTGCAATTTTTCGCAGATCAGACAGCTCTGTGCATCGGACCAGAACCTTTTGGAAAGTACATCATAACCACAGCTCCGTGTTTTCCGAGTTTGTTTTCTTTGAAATTCCGAGGATGTTTTCCGGAGTTTATATTTTCCTCGGCTTTTATGGGAGTTCATTTCTCGTAAATTCCCAATGCTCCGAAATTCGGTGTTTAATTTTGTAATATAAGTTGTTGCAATGAGGTGGTAATCATAATTATTTCCAGTGAAATTGCGTTGCATTGTTTCTGATAATCCTGCTTCTCCATTCTTTCAGTTTCTTCTCACTTGTAGCTTATTCACTCTTCTTCTTGAGGAAAAATGAAGGGCGTATTATTATTAATATTATTATCATTATTATTATTATTATTATTATTATTATTATTATTATTATTATTATTATTATTATTATTATTATTATTATTATTATTATTATTATTATCATTATTATTCTCAATGTTCCGAAATCTTCTATGGAATGGTATCAGATAACGAAAATATGCGAACCCAGTAAGTGTATTTTAGATGTCTGGAAGGTTTGGCCGCACAAAACTTGTATAACACGCAAGCACCAATACGTCAATACAAAACACTTACGTTCGTTCGTTCGTATGACAACCTGGTTGTAATATACGCAAGCATACTTTGCGAGGTCACAGCTCCGCAGCGGTTAATATCGACTTCAACCGCACAGACGATAATAACAATCGTCCAATATTGCTGTTGAACTAGCGATGTCGGAGCGAAAACGTAGGATATTTCTGACACCTGGTTCCACATATGTTCAGAGAATCCCAGTTGTCCAGAACGATACAAATTTTCGGAGGACGCTTGAGCTTCACCGTCAAGAGTAGAACGCGACAGCGTAATCAGGTCTTGCTCGCACCGCCTTCACAATTGCTAGCCTAGCTTCGGTTCTCGGTGCATGCTTCAACCATGCCGCAAGGAAATGAACGACTGTGCGCGGAACATTGACTGTTTCAAAGTATCCAAAAGTGCCTACTGCAAGCATAGTTGTTAAGTGCCCACTACGCCATATTTATTCTTTTTGCGAATCGGCGGAAGGCCCACTATGCGTCCGTAAGGCAACACGCGAACCTACACAGCCTTTCACTTTTTAACGCGATAGCGTTAAAGAGCTCGTTTCGCCGAAATTCCGGCGTCGGCGTCGGTGTCGGCTTCGTTGGTTCTGAGTGAAAAATCATCATCTTGTCCATGACCGAAAAATCTAGCAAGATGCAAATAAAATAAATAATAAAAATTTACGGGTCCGAGTGAGGATCGAACGCGGGCCGTCTGCGTGGCAGGCAGATGTTCTACCACACAGCCACGCCTCTGCTCGGAAATACAGCTAAAATTACTTCCTCTGCTTGGAAATGCAGTGAAAATAACTTTCGTGCTTCGCAAACGCAAGAGTCCTTTATATAGGCGTCGTAATATAACATGTAATATCCCAGGAATATTGCGTGGTACAAGCGTACATTGCCATCGGGCGTCTGAATATGTGACTATCATAACGATTTCGTAGCTTAAAGCCGGCCACCCATTACAAACGGCACACACCTTACTGCGCGTATTCCCTTAACACCACGTAGTGGGTGCATAGCAAGTATGCACTAGGTGGTTGAAGTAGGCATTCGGGATAGGATACGCTTTCAACTCTTAAAGGCGAAGATTAAGGGTCCCCCCAATTTTTTTAAGCTTTTGCTGCTGATCGTGAATTAAAAATTGAAGGACACTTTGTAAGTGTGTTCGGCGAAAGCGTGTGGCCATTCCACTGATTAAGCCATGTCTTTTTTTTCTTTTTGCACTCTCAGTGGGATAAGACACAAACCGAATGGGTGCGTGTTTTCTTCTTTAATTTTTTACCGCGAATCGCAGCGAGACGCGAGACTCATCTGCCTCCGTTCGCATGCGTTAGTATTTTCTCGCGCTTTGCGCATCGTGCAAACGCCATCCGCATTCCAGGTCTTAAATTGACGGACCCTTTGTAAATTGGAAAGTATATTCCGTCAACGCCTGGGTCCACTGAGACGGCGTCGGTCAGAATGATTGCAAACTCTGGGCACAGCGACGCTACGCAAGCAAAGCGCGAACGCTATAGAGTCCGATGCGACCGGCGCCCCTCTGCGCATCCCGGCGGCCACCTGGCTCCGTGCCAGAGCTCGGACAGACGGACGGATGGATGGACGGACGGACGGACGGATGGACAGACGGATGGATGGATGGACGGACGGACGAACAGACAGACGGACGGACAGACGGACGGACGGACAGACGGACGCCGGACGGAGGTCGGACGGACACCGTACGGACACCGGACAAACGTGAGAATGAGACATTAAAGGCTTTCGCCTTAAAGATTACACCCTAAAGGGAACCATGTGTAGGAGCGAAACAACGGGCGCTAACGCTTACACTGGCGGCGGCGTTGACGCTGGCGCTCATCGCAGCGTTGCACAGGAGAGAAACTTGGGGGGGGCGCAAAGCACGCAGTGATGGACCGGTGTTTCCTACTGGAACATCCCAATAGCTGCTAATGGGCAATGAGAGACAGAAGACTTGGACTGGACACAGAGACCCACAGTCCGCTTTTAGTTAACGCGCACGCTGCGAATTTTTTATCGTTCGACAACGCACATGAGAAATCTCCCACCGGCACCACCATGCAGGTCAAGATCCATTGCCATGTATACGGGGTGGCCAGTGAACGGTTGTGCAGCGCGACCAGTCGGTTTTTTTCAACCAAGAAACTCGCCAGTAGACGCTGCCTCCGTCGGCGTCGCGAGGCGAGAGAGGAGGGAGCGTAGGAGATGGGAGGACGCGCATGCGCAGTGAGGGTGTGGCCTCCGCGGCGAGTGATCCCTAGAGGAGAGAGAGGTGGAGAGGAGGTTTTTTATTTTTATTTTTTTAATGGGTTGGCGCATGCGCAGTGGGGGGTGTGGACGGACAGACGCCGGACGGACACCAGACGGACGTGAGCATGAGACATTAAAGGCTTTCGCTTTAATACGTTAGAGAGCTATGCAATGGTTGGGCCTTTAAAACACCTTAAACACTTCGTAGCGCAGGGAAAAACATACACAAAGAAACGACACCAGACAACATACGAGCGCTAACTACCAACAAAGGTTTATTGACCGTCACATGCGTATATATACCTTGCTCAACACCGTCGCACATGCGCACACTACTTTCTCAGAAAGTACAACTCTTTATCTGAAAGGTGTACAGACGAGGTACTGACACATGCTGAACCCAATGAAGATATTTTTTCTGCCTCTATAATCTCGCGAGTGAGCCTATCACTACTTTTGCTGACGACAGTACACTGTGCAAAAAGGGGTTCACAGCCACAAGACCCGCAGTGCATTGCCAACCAACCGTCACGTGCCGTTTTCTTTACATTTTGCGCATGCTCCTTCAAACGTTCATTTAGGCATCGCCCTCTCTGCCCTATATACTGTTTACCATAGGACAGCGGAATGCTGTAAACTACATTGGTAGCGCAGGCAACAAATGCACCTTTGTGCTGCTTTTTGCAGCCTCGTTGAACACGAGAGCTCCTCTGATTGCAGGGTTTGATGAGCTTCTGTGGTGCTGAAATCACCATTTTCACTTTTGAGCGACCAGCAATCTTCTTAATATTGTGGGACAGCTTGCGAATATAAGACATAACGGCCACTTTTTTGCTGTGCATCGGTTGATGCACCCTGTGAACGGTTGTTCTGTATGCGCATTTTTCGGAGCAGGGCTTCGGCAACAGAGCACTGTACATGCAAAGGGTAGCCAGCCTGTAACAACCGCTCGGACTGGAAGCGAAGGCTTGAGTGCATCTCGTGAGGGCAAGACTTCTTTACTGCATTCAAAAAACATAGATTGACGATGCCCCTCTTGACCTATTTCGAATGCGCTGACGCATACGGCAAAACAGACTTCTTATTTCGCGGTTCATAACACCAGCAGGTTTTGTCAGGTTTAAAAGTAATCTTAGTGTCAGGGAACTTGAGAGTACTGTTAGTAGGCAGCTCATGAGTCAATTCAAGTGATTTAAAACAATCTTTAAAAGTCTTAAGAACTTCAGACGCATATTCCTGCACCGTACTCGAACCCTTCTCAAAGAACACAATGTAATCATCAACGTACCGACAAATTTTCAACACTGTCGTTCCCTGCAGAC